>PISX010021894.1:0-32724 GCA_004024625.1 Mellivora capensis
TCTATCTGTTTGTCCTCCAGATCACTAATTCTATCTTCTGTCTCAGTTACCCTAGCTTTTAGAGAATTTAGATTAGATTGGAACTCATTGAGAGCCTTGTGAACATCATCCCTGGTGGCTTTCAGTTCTGCCCTAAAATTGTGAACATCATCCCTGGTAGCTCTCAGTTCTGCCCTAATCAATTCCATTTGGTCGTTCAAACCCCTATTTCTTGACTTACTCTGTTATACTAGAAAATCAAATTAAATCTCTCTGGGTCTTGATATCCATCTAGAACTTAGCTATAATCTGAGAATGTTTTGTGATCTGGTTCTTTTTTGTACTCAGGGTTTGCTTTATGGGGCTGGGGATGTATCTATCTTCACTACATTTTTTCAGTTAAACACATTGTGAATCTTTACAGAGTTAGATTCTTACTCTGAAAAAGTTAACCCTGGAAAGATGTTGGGCACTTTTGGATATTGCTTTTTCTTTTTCAGGACCCCTAGGGAACCGTTTAGTGGCTGTGCACCATCACACTCAAATCCCCGCTCAGCCACTATAAATGCCTTTGGCAGTGACATTCTACAAAAGCCACCCTCCATCATAAGGTTTTTATCTGGAGTGTTCTCTATTCCAATTCTACGTCTTTGGAATATTTCAGGCAGTCAGGATACTTTTTTTTTTTGGAGGTTTTACTTGAATGATTAGAAGTGAGTTGGGGGAAATTGAAGGGGGAGACAAACCATGAGAGACTGTGGATGCTGAGAAACAAACTGAGGGTTTGGGAGAGGAGAGGGGTGGGGGGTTGGGTGAGCCTGGTGGTGGATATTATGGAGGGCACGTATTTCATGGAGCACTGGGTGTGGTGCATAAGCAGTAAATGCTGGAACACTGAAAAGAAATAAAATGAAATAAAAAAAAAAGAATGTGTTTGAGAGAGGGGAAACAGCCATGGACGTGGTCAGCTGGCTCCTGAGATACCATGGAAACCAATAAACACTGGATTATTATTTCCTTCATTTCTTTCTACCACTCTGAGTGTGGTAGATATTGTGATAAATAAGACTTCTTAAGGAAGGGAGGGCAATTATCCTCTTTTTCTCCTACCTCACCTTTCTACTCTATAAAAGTTTTGCAGACTCAAACCAAACTTGCTGGCTAGGAGCCAAAAGGGATTCCTCATCATGTAGCAGGCTGTTGTAGCATTTTATGATAGCTAGTGTTTCTTTTGGTTTGAAACCCAGATATGTGAAATATAGGTCAGAAGTTGAAAATTAATGCCTGCTTGTCATGTGAAAGGAAATAATTGGCATGAAATGTAGTAAAGAATGCCTGCCATCCTGGCAGCATTGGGTCATTTGTTTTGCTATTGGTTTTGGCTGCTGTTCCAGAAAAATAATGGGGAGGTTCATAATTCTTAGAATGTATCTTTATTAACTCTGTCAATATGGTGTTTTGAGCCCCCAAGAGAAAGTCTGGAAGTCTTCGCTTGTGCCATATCTATCCTGGGTACATGACTGTGAACACCATGACAAATTAATATAGGTGGAATAACGAGTTTGTCTTATCCCTGTGCCAGACCGGCTAGGGAAAACATCTCTATCTTTTGAGGGAGTTGAAATCCATATACAAGTTCTATACAAAGATTATAATTTTGCATAAAGATTTTTATTTTAACCTTATCTGGGCAATACCTATTGGAATAAGCACATTGCAGGAAACTTAATTTCCAAATGGACTGAGTCCCAACCATTGATTTTTGGAATGATGCATACATTTTCCTTTATAAAGAATAAGTGTTTCAGGTCCTAGGACTAGCTCACTTAAAAATCTAAAGGTAGTAGAAATACATTGTGTTTTTTCAATGAAAGGCAAAAGAAAAAAACACGGTCTTAATATTGGTAATTAGGCAAAATAGAGGAATAACAGAATTGAAGAACTCCTAACTTTTTAAGTTACTCTCTGATAATTAACAGTTTTCCAGCTTCAAAGAATACAGTTCAATATAATAATCTAAACTTATTGTCCTCTTTAAATTTTCTTCCATCCTAAGCCGGGGCCTGACCAAGGATCAGAAGACTGGTGTGTATGTGTGTGGGTATGTGTGTGCATCCATATGGGAAGTGGCATTTCGTCTTCCATTCTCTAGCTATGGTTTCTAGCCCCTCCAGCATGGGAGTGGGATGAGGAAAGATAGATAAGGAGGCAGTAGCGATCTTACTGATGTGATTTGGTTTTGACTTCATAGAAGTTCAAAGCAGACTCTTTCATCCAGTGTTTTTGGGGTGATTCCCCTTCTGGGACCTTCAACGATAACTGGTTCCTGTGAAATAGGTGATATGTTAAGCAAAATAGGTGATACTTTAGGACATTATCCTCAGTTCCTGGATTTCTTGTACTTATCCATCTCTTGAGTCCCTTTGTCTTTCTAGACAGTTCTTTCAAGGTGGCTCTATGGTTGTTCCCTCTTACATAGCCCACATCCTGTCTTCAGAAAACTTGAGTCTTGTCTTTCTGCATTGCTCTAGTCTAGTCACAGCTTTTTATCTCAGCACTTAAACTCTGGGAGATACTTGTCAAACTCTCCAAGTATCCCTTTGAATTTGCTCTCAACTGACTTAAAGCAAAGGTGTAGTCTTTCTTCCTTGGGGCAACAATACCTGTAACAACTCTCTCCAAAAGATTCTTCTCCAGTTTTTCCAACTCAAGAGTTTTTATTGCTCAGAGATTATTAATGCTGGCAGAAGTGGTTTTACAATCTTTGCTATTCTGCATGGGGCTCTTCCTACCTCCCTGTTATATAATACCTAGGCCTTTGGCACCTTGGCTAAAACTGAGGTAGAAAGAGTCACATTTATCATTCTGTTGAATGTCCAATTTTACTTCAATATGTATAGTCTTCTTGTACTTTGGTATATGAGTATAAACAGTAGTGTCCCAATTCACATTCTTTATGATCACAAGTAGCGTTATGAGAAAAATGGAAAGAAAGAAACTGCTAGGAAAGATATTCTCTGAGATAAATCTGGCAGGGATATATGGTGGGAGAAATACAAATGACAGAAAAATGCTAAAGACACAGTTTAGTGTGATCTTGAGAATAGAAAAGTGATGGTGGGAAAGGGAAGTTTCTACTAGGAGACACTATCAAATGAGGACAGCTTGGTGCCTGTTCAGAGTGGCTCCTGAAAAGGAGGGAAGGAACAGACATGATGTGCAACTAAATATAGTGCTTCCTATCCATCTGTAACCAACCTAGAAAATATCTATATTCACAGAGAAAATTATTCTTCAAATTAATCTTTTGATCTTGTCTCCTTGTGCTGATCCAGTCCCACACCTCATTGTCTTCCATTAATCCATAGCCTTCCAATATACCTAGGCTACTCTGGTGTCACCCAGGTAAAAACTCAAAGAACTATTCATGGAGCACCAGCTAAGTACAAGGCACTGTGTCTGATGTATTGAAGACATAATATGTTATGGCACAGCCTACTCTAAAGGAGATTTCAGTTGAGATGGGTGGTAAAAGACATGGTCATATGAGGGGTTACATACAATCATAGACTTGTTATTGTTAGAAAGTTATTTATTAGAAAGTTTGTGCTCTTGTTATTTTACAGGTGAGAGAACTGAGACCCAGAGTGGTTAAGTGGCTTTAGAGTCACCTAGTTAGGTAATGGTAGAGATAGAGCTAGAACCCAATTCTTTTTACTTCTGCTCCATACTGCTTGCTTTTACTATAAGATCTCATCTCTCTTAAAAATACAGTTCCTTGATATGGCATTACAAAGTACTGAACAACTTAGTCTGATAAAACAATTGTGTGCTGGAGCTGGCTCTCATCAGCTCTCAAGAGCAGATTGTGGGCACCTTTCCAACTATAAGTTTCGAAATTGGCAATACCATGGTAGGAAAATTTATACTACAGAAATAAGCAAACACTGCAGATCAATTTCCCTCTTTCCCAGGGAGAGCCAGTTATTAAACATATACTGGTAAGCTACTGCTCACAAATAGTAATTACTATAACCCTTTTATGAAGGGGTTGTCATATGAGTGGATTGTATGAAGAAATGGAATTTAGGCAGGCAAAGAGGAAATGAGGGGGCTACTTGAGGGTAGAATTATGGAATGAACAGTGTTCTGGGATAGGTAATAGAACAGTTTGGCTGGGTGGGGGAAATGTTGAAGAGGAGTCCCAAATCACACATCTACAGAGACCAGGCTGAATAAATAAAGGTTTAAGTCAGAATGGGGTTATGAGTAATAGGGGGTGATGGAGTCTGTGGTAAAGTGCAAAGTAAAAGTCTGTCTAAAAGTAGTATTTAAGAAAAAAAAGCTTGCTGTATTCTAGCCACTTTGAATTTTCCATAAGGAACTAACAGGAATAAAGTTAGAAAGCAGTTAGAATAAAATAGGGCCCCGAGAAGGGACTATCATTTGCCTTCTTAAAACAGCACTGGTTTTCTTAACTAATGAAGGCAAAGTTGGGTATCCTAATTTATTTCCCTTTTCCTTCTTACCTTGTTTCCATTATCTCACTTGGACATATCTGTAAATTAGTTTTTGTTTGGATACTTAAAAAATAGTTCAATCAGTATGTTTATTAGTGTAAATGACTTAGAGTTGAGTTTTTTAAAATAAAACCATTCTCAGCTTTATAATCATATTTCAAGGGTAATGTTGCCTCCAAAGACATAAAGATTCCATTATATTTCCAAAGATTTTCATTTATATGTCTAGTTTTCTAAAAAAAAAAAAAAATCCTGCTATACAAAATGGAAGATTTGTGTGTTTTAGGGAAGGATCTAAAAACACATTATTTAATTACTTTTCCTTTTATAATTGCCCCAAATTAATTTTAAGTAGCCTTTTAACATGTCTATTTTTTTACATTAATCTGTAAGAACAACTCTACATCAACAGCCATTTTTTTGAAGTGAGATATCTTTATTGCAACATATCAAGTCCACAGGGGTTTATAAAATTGAAAAATCAATGCAATAAACAATCATGACTCCCACAGAAATTTTCTCTGTATAAAGAAAATCCCATAGTTCTGATATGAAGATGTCCTAATAAGTTCTTAAAATTTCCTAAGTGTAATCTTATTTCAGGGAAGCCCAACAAAAATTGTTGAATAGCTCACTGTAAAGGTTTCACAAGCCCTTTTAATGATAATGACATCCCTTGTGTCTGAGAAGGACCTCACTGTAGGACACATTGTCAATTGTGTCAGAGATGAATTTGACTGAGGGCCCCTTTGATAAACTTGTCAGGAATGGGGCAGGGATGAGGTGGAAATTGATTGAAGCATTCAGACATTAGAAAATAAGTGACAGTCTAATCAAAACAATCTAATCTACAGTTTTGGTCTCCTTAGTGCAATGGACTAATGGACAGAACTTATAAGAGGGGATGTCAGCTCCAGGCTTGCTTCCTTCTGAACTCTGCCACATATATAAGTGAGAGAAAAGTAAGTGCTTAATAAATGTTTGCTGAAGAAGTAAGGGAAGCAGAGGTCATTAATTGCAGGTGTCTCAGGTTTTCTCACAATTTTAGGTTTACTTCCACCTGTATTCTGGGCTTTAGCTTACAGTTCCCAGCTTCTCTCTAGATATCCACTGTGGAGGACAGCACCAACAAGTTCTGTGCAGCAGGCCAGGAAAATGCAGAAAATGTCATCCAGCAAGTAACTGTCAGTCACCAAAGGAGTTCTGGAGTCAAAAGGTGTCTGAATTTTCCTCAGAGAGGATAGTTCAGGTCTAAGGAGGAGTTCCAAAATGGACTCCTCCTTCAAAGGCTCTGAAAAGTGTGACTTGACATGTTTTGGGAAGTACTATATGCTCTATATAATAGTCACCCAAAGTCCCACCAAAAGGTGGGCCCAAAGTCCTAGGTGTGCCCACATAGCTAGGGGAAGGACTTACAGCACCATGAATTTCTTGCTATGATACATACAAATGAAATTGTGTGGGTTGAGATGTGTACCATGCTCCCAAAACCAAAATTCCAGCTTTCTTTTGAGTTGCCAGCATTTCCATTCCACAAAAAGTTAAGCCTTTTACTTCCTTTCCTCAGATTCCTTTTCTGTGATATTTTTACTCCAGGGATTGATCCTGCCAAAGGACATTACTTGGATTTAGCTCTTGTTCCTCTAATTTGATTTGGTGCTTGGTGTCCTGAAGCACACACTGTTGGTTACCCCTTCCTCCTACCCTGTTCATTCATTCGCTGGGCTTCTCCTGGATTTCATGCCCCAGCATTTGCATCTCAGTGGCTAATTTCCCCGCCCCCCACCACAGAAAACATATATGTGTTTGATCCATAATCAGTAGGTGAGAACGACCAGGGAATTAACTCCTGGGAGTATCCCTCAACTGATAATCTAAGGAATTGGGCTTCCTTGCCCTTTGGGTGCTATAATTTGAAGGTGTATGTTTTGCACTGGTTCCTAGAGTTGCTTCAGTGAGATTAAGCTCAGGTTACCTACAATGGTAGCTGGATTTAGAAGGAATCCTTCTTTGTATCTCTTTCTTACTTCCCTATCATTGTTCCCAGCATTTCCCAAAAAAGCAATTTGCACTTGAATTTAATCTAGCTACCTGTACAGTTTATTGAAATATTTTTTTCTCTGTTAAAATATGAGATGTTATCAAATAGAATAAATTTCTGACCTTCCAGTGTGACTGTGTGGCATATGTGTTAAGTAGGTGTGTCTTAAGGTGCAAGCATCAGAAACCCTCAGTTAAAATCCCTCAGAATAGATGGGGTTTACTTTTCTTAAGTAACAGGAAGTGTAAAAGTAGGTGGCTGCTAGCGTTCAGTGGTTCAGGAATGTAAGGGCCCTCCTGGTAGACTACAAATTAAGGCATAAAACCTCTAATGTTAGGGGATTCGATCTCTACTTCCTTACCATTGCTGTTGTTTCAAAACCTCTTGCTAAACCACATAGATTCTATTTCTACAAAAGGATAGGCAATGACTCAGAGATTAAAACATACAAAGTTATGTAAATATGAAAATAAATTATACATGCTAGCCATTCCATGATTTTGAATCATTTGACCAAGTCAAAAGAAAGAATTTGAGAAAACCAGGGCAGTATAAAAGAGAGTAGTATGGTTGAGGTCTAAGGCCTACCAAAGGGTACCAGCACTTTTCTAGGAATGAAAACAGCTAATCATTTATTGAACACGTATGTGCTAGTGATGATCCTAAGCCATATATATGTATTGTGTGTGTGGCTTACATACATACACACACACACACACACATCTTAAGTTATCCCCATAATAAACCTATGAGGTGTAAATATGATTATTCTCTCTTTAATGATGAAGACACATGAGGTTAAGTAATTTGCCCCATATCAGTCAGTGCATATGGGGCAAAATCCAGATTCAAACTCAGACCTTACTTTTGCCAGAGTTCGTTCTGTTAACTATTTTACTATCTTCTTAGAAATTTTCTTTGAAGTAGATGGAAGATATATGATCAATCCTACTGACTGATTTAGAAATGCCATTTATAGGAGCACCTGGGTAGCTCAGTTGGTTAAATGTCCAACTCTTGATTTTGACTCAAGTCATGATCTCAGGATTGTGAGATTGAGCCTTGCATGGGGCTTAAGATTCTCTCTCTCCCTCTCCATCTGTCCCCTCTGCCCTCTCTCTCTAATTAAAAAAAAAGGGGAAAGAAAAATGCAATTGTGTAATTGATAAATACAAATTCTGTAACAATAGATTTATAATTTTTCTTTAAAAGAATTGAGTTAGGTATAAATTATGGGGAGAAATTTAGATTTATGTATATGTATATGTATAATAGTTATATTAATTATTTTATTTTTTAAAGATTTTATTTATTTGAGAGAAAGCAAGCATGACGGGGGCAGAGGGAGAGGGAGGAGTGGGCTCCATGCTGAGCATGAAGCCCAACATGGGGCTCCATCCCAGGACCCTGGGATTGTGACCTGAGCCAAGGGTAGACACTTAACTGAGCTGTCCAGGTGCCCCTAATTCTTTTATAGCATTATTGGTAATATGCATTAAATAAAGCTAGAAAAATAGGCCCAAGTTTTGGACATATTTCTGGGGGGACATTTTGCTATTAGTTTAAAAGATTATAGCAGATCAGTATCTGTAAATCACATTGCAACTTGAGACTCACTTTTGTTGATCCTGGGAAAGCTGAAATTCAGTACTCCTTTTTGAGATTAAGCTATGGTGGCAAGTAATTTGCAGAAACCTGACATCCTGATAGACTTGGAAAAAAAAAGGGAAGAGAAAACAAATTGGATTATTCTATCAGGCTTCCCAGGGTTTAAAAATCTTAATTTAATGTGAATTTGGAGGTGAGGTAAGATAGGAATAGGAAGGGAAGACAGGGAAGAGAAAGAATTGACCAGGGACAATAAATAAATTGCTTCAGTGGTCTTCCATCAGAATTCAGAGATCTCTAACTTCCATTTACTAAGTTTTACTAAGTTTACTTTTGGGTGTAGTCTACCTAATAGTTTTAAGCTATTGCACTATGATAATGTATTCTATATTGTTGACATTTGAAGGTGAGAATATATTTAATCTAGCTACCTGTACAGTTTATTGAAATATTTTTTTCTCTGTTAAGATATGAGGTGTTATCAAATAGAATAAATTTCTGACCTTCCAGTGTGACTGTGTGGCATATGTGTTAAGTAGGTGTGTCTTAAGGTGCAAGCATCAGAAACCCTCAGTTAAAATCCCTCAGAATAGATGGGGTTTACTTTTCTTAAGTATCAGGAAGTGTAAAAGTAGGTGGCTGCTAGCGTTCAGTGGTTCAGGAATGTAAGGGCCAGTGTCTGTGATTCCTAGTTTCAAAGAGCAGTTATACTTTTATCAAGGTTATGCCAAGGCAGAAAGAAGGGGGAATGGATGAAAAAAGCTTTTCCAGAACCCCCATTTAAACTTTTCTTATGTCTCATTGATCATAACTGGGTTCCATTGGCATCCCTTAGCTGATGGGAAGTGAAAGGAAGAAGCAGTTGGGAATTGATGTAGAATTAGCCAAAAAAGAGTTCTTTTATAATTCCAGCATATAGGTAAGAATCCATAAATATTAAGTATTAAGGAAATACATTTCAGTAGGACATACCAAGAAGGACTTACTAATTGTCATGGCTAAATGTACTGCTCCAGAGTTTAAATGGGCAGCCCCAATAGGTCACATGTGCCCTATCATTGCATGTATTTAAACATTAAGTGAATGAACATTTGACCAGTCTCCCATGGAGAAGATTTAAGCATTAGATGGATAAGTGTTGAAATAGATCTCTTTTAAAGTTGTCTTCAAATCCTTAAGACTCAGTGATATTCTATAGCATTCCAATTTCTTGCAATCTGAAAACTGTTTTCTCTTTGTAGCTCACTTCTGTCATGTCCATTGCACAAATCGGCTCTGCTTTTATCTTAACGTTAATATCCAACAGGGAAATATCTAGATGGTCGCTATAAAGAAAATATCTTTATCTCCAGCTATGTTCATATCTTAAAAAAAGCCATTTACTTCCCCACCAGAAGTAATTGGACAGAATTGATGCCAGAACAGCTCTTTATTTAAATGGACATGGTTTTTAATTTGGTGCATTTTAAATCTTCAAAGGGTTCACTAAAGCTCTTACATGTTGTCCTAAGATGCCACGGCAATATTGAAGCACTTCTCTTGTTTTTTGTTTGTTTCCTTTTGAAGTATAAGTTTTCAAAAAGGCTCTCTCTTCAGGTCTGAATCTGTGTTCATGAGAGACAGAAATTGTTTGAAGAGAAAATCATGTAAACAGTGAGTTGAAATTAAAAATTGGATAATATTGAAAGTTTTGAATTTTTGCTGGATACAGGCTAAATAGAAATGTTCCCTATTCCTAGGGAACACTATATAGAATAAGATTGAGTTTTGCTTTGTTTGCTGAAAAGCCAAACCAAAGATGTTAGAAAAAATTCAGGAGTTCATAGTATATCCAGCACTGGATTATATTTGCCAGTCCCTGGAATCAGATGAATGTTTTCAAATATATCCTGTATACTCTGTCTCAAGACAGAGAACTTTTTATAGTTGTTATTCTTTTTCACAGACAGCAGCAGGAAAGACCAGTTGAACAAGAGAGTAGGGAATAAAAGGTAAACTAAAAAAGGAAAAAGAAAAAAGAAAAAAAACCCTCTCAATTTTGATTTGTCAGAAAAACCCAAGTGGAGTAAAAATTGAGATATGTTCTTCTTCACTCAGTGTTGATGAGGGTATGGGAGAAGAGGCCCTCCTGTATTTTTCTGGTGGGAACATTGATTGGCCCAAGTAATTTGGAGGGTAATTTTTGCTATATCTGCCCCAAACCCAAAAATATGATAAACTTTGACTCAGAGGTTCCACCTCTAGGAATTTATTCTTCTGAAATTCGTATATAGGTTGCAAAGTATAATAATATTGTAATATTGTTTGTAATAGTGAAAAATTGCATATAACCTAAATAGTAAATAGATATATACAGTGGTAGTTGAGAAACCTAGGGACATTTATAGAATGACAAACTATGTATATTCAAAAATAAAGTACTCAAAAGGAAATGTCTATGATATACAAAAAAAAGAAAACTTTAGGAAATTATGAATCACCCCATCCCATTTTGATTTTTAAAAGTATATGATTGTATACATTTTATATAATGTTTTATCATTAACTAATAGTAGTTGTAGTTTGGGAAAAATTTTAGCATGATTATGTGGAACACTGTCTTAAAAGCTGACCTTGATTCAAGGGCCTTTTCTATAGTGAACTCTCTATTAAGAAGATTATTTCTTTCATATTATGAAATCTTGCCATGTGCAACAACATTGGTGTATTTAGAGGATTTAATGCTAAATGGAGTAATTCAGTGAAAGACAAATACCATATGATCTCACTCATAGGTAGAATTTAAGAAACAAAACAAATGAACAAAGAAAAGAGAGGCAAACAAAAAACCAGACTCTTAAATACAGAGAACAAACTGGTCCTTGCCAGAGGGGAGGTGAGTGGAAGGTTGGGTGAAATAGAGGGGATCGATAGTACACTTATCTTGATGAGCACTGAATAATGTATAGAACCGTTGAATTATTACATTCACACCTGAAACTAATATAACACTATATGTTAATTATACTTCAATTAAAAAAAAGTAAAAAAAAAGATTATTTCTTTCATGTTAGATTTGGTAAAAAGCGTTTTGTTCATATTGCCCTAGGAATAGTGGTTTTATAGTGAGAAGGTGGAGAGAAAAAACTGCCTGGAAAATTAATTAAAAATCAATTTTAAATTAATTTACTTCTAGTTCTGGTCTTTTACAGGCTGTTTCTAATTTTAGCAAGTTTACTAAATTCAGTGGTTTGGTCAATCTGCAAAATTGGAAGCTTAAAGATGAACAAAAATAGAATCATACTAAGTGCTTCTGTACTTTTGTTGAGCAGTCTTTAGTTACCTCTTCATTGCCTTTGTGAGTTTTTTTTAATATGGGTATCTTTAAGATTACATTATTCTAAGTATATTATCTTTACATTATCAAATCCTTTGAATGATTTCCTATTATAAAGTTTCTTGTTATTGGAAGCATGTGTTGGAGAAGAGTAATTTTCTTGGAGAAAAATAATTTTCTCCTTTTTTGAATATACTGTTACAGATATAGAGTACACTTCCTTAGTGAAGAGTAGAAAAATTATACAGAACAATTTTCCTAATACAGCTATTCTTTTTTTGAGTCTTTATCAGCTTGAATGCCCTATGTGATTTTGCAGGCTTCTATTTCCTTTGCTCAAATGGCTCATCGTAGTTCTATATTTCCTTTAGATTCAGTGAAAGCCCTTGCTGTATATTCCAGATCAGAAGGATGTTTCTGTTTTCTCATGGTTGAGCTGTTTTCTTGTGATTCTTGCTTTTCAATTCAGTGGATAAAACAAGTGACATGGAGGGGTGGTTGGTGGCTTTTTTTTTTTTTTTTTAAATGCTAGGACTTTCCATCTCATTATTTCTTTCAGTTCCTTTAAGAAAAATTTTCTTTTCTTTTTATAGGTCACAAATACAGTGGTTACTCATTTAAAAAAAATACCCCTCATGTACAAAGGTGACCATAAATTCATGCATACATTGTAGTTCATACAGATTGAAAGCTGAGTTTGAAAATAAATCACAAGTAGTAGAAACAGATTGACTTTTCTAATTGCTTATATTCTATTTCATGACACACTTTTGAAAAAAAAATACTATGACGTTTTTCCAACACACGTATCAGTGCTTGAGCTATTATGTGTCACTCACTGTTTATTATGCTTGGTGGAGCACCAGGCAGAGGCAGTCACCTAAGGCAAGAACAGATTTAGAATATTTCTGGTTCAGTACTCAGTATCACTTGCCATGACACAAAGCCGTTAATGTAGGTGTTTAAAGGACTTCCCAAGCTCTTGGAAGATCAAGGTCAGTGCCATATAAACATGATTAATGGTCATTAATTAGTTTTATTTAATGTATCTTTTATATTCTTTTTTAAAAATTTCTTTTCAGCGTAACAGTATTCATTGTTTTTGCACCACACCCAGTGCTCCATGCAATACGTGCCCTCCTTAATACCCACCACCTGGCTCCCCTAACCTCCCACCCCCCCCTTAAAACCCCTCAGGTTGTTTTTCAGAGTCCATAGTCTCTCATGGTTCACCTCCCCTTCCAATTTCCCTCAAATCCCTTCTCCTCTCCATCTCCCCATGTCCTCCGTGTTATTTGTTATGCTCCACAAATAAGTGAAACCATATGATAATTGACTCTCTCTGCTTGACTTATTTCACTCAGCATAATCTCTTCCAGTCCCGCCCAAGTTGATACAAAAGTTGGGTATTCATCCTTTCTGATGGAGGCATAATACTCCATAGTGTATATGGACCACATCTTCCTTATCCATTCGTCCGTTGAAGGGCATCTTGGTTCTTTCCACAGTTTGGTGACCGTGGCCATTGCTGCTATAAACATTGGGGTACAGATGGCCCTTCTTTTCACTACATCTGTATCTTTGGGGTAAATACCCCGTAGTGCAATTGCAGGGTCATAGGGAAGCTCTATTTTTAATTTCTTGAGGCATCTCCACTCCATCTCCACTGTTCTCCAAAGTGGCTGCACCAACTTGCATTCCCACCAACAGTGTAAGAGGGTTCCCCTTTCTCCACATCCTCTCCAACACATGTAGTTTCCTGTCTTGCTAATTTTGGCCATTCTAACTGGTGTGAGGTGGTATCTCAATGTGGTTTTAATTTGAATCTCCCTGATGGCTAAGATGCCCAATCTGAATAGGGTAGCATTGATTGGGGAAAGAGGATTACCTTGAAGTTTAACTCTATATGAATGTTAAAAAATAAAAATAAAAAAAGAATAAACTAAACTAAACTAAACTAAAATTAAATTAAATTAAATTAAAAAAATTATAGAAAAGCAAAAGAAAAACGGGTATATGTATCAAAAAGTTCAGGTTAAAAGGTTATTATGGAATTTGATGTACTGGACATCTCACTGTGATGGTAAGTAGGTTAAAAACTTATCTATATAAAAAAAAATGAACCAGAATAGTGGGAATGAATTCAAAATAAAATTTGTATCTATGAAGTAGTGGTGGTTGTTCTCTTGTCGTTTTTTTTTTTTTTTTTTTTTTTTTCCTGCTTGACTTTCTGGGGGAGGGGCCTGCCACATGGGTTTTCAGGCAATGTTCCCTGAGTTAAGTCCTCCTGCCCCCCTCAAGGGGGTAGGCTCTGAGGAAACCAGTTTTTCAGGCTTTTGTTCTCTGGAGGTTTTTATGTTTGTTCATTTTTTTTTTTTTTTCCCTCTCGCCTTGACAGCTTTTGATGGTTTTTGGAGGTTTAGAGGAAAGCAAACTGCACCCAGACCTCCCTCTCAGAGAGAAGCCTCAGTCTGTTCCCCTCTGGGTGCTGCAGAGCACAGAAGATCCCCCTTGGCCGCTGGCAGAGCGCGTTCCGAGTCACGGTCCCTGGGGACACAGGAGCTCCTGCTTGTACCCAAAACCATGGCAGTGGTGGCTGTCTGGGCAGCTCCGGACCGCCAGAGAGGTTCCAAGCAGCGATCGCACACTGAGATTTTCCCGCTGGCCCGGGCTGGGAGTGCCTGGTCTTTCCGGTCGGAGAGCGCAGGGCTGGCGCCTGTGTGCACCTCTCTCAGGGGAGGGTGTGGGGTGCGTGTGTCTCAGGCTCTGATAGCACGGGACAGCGCTCGTGTGGAAGAATGCAAGAAGGCTGTTTTTCTGCTGGCCTGTGAGGCTCCCAGCCTGTCACGGGACCCTATGCATTCTCAGGCGGGCTGGCGGCTCAGGGACCAAGACCTGGTTTCTCCGCCGCACTCTCTCTGGCTCAGTGCCAAGGGTGGTTGTCCTGGGTCCGGGTACTTAAGCTCCTGTCCCTAACCGCCCCGAATCCCACAATTTCCCCCCACGATCCTTTGCTCTTTTTGAGCTTTCAACCAGACTCCAAGTTAGTGCTGGTCCCCAGTCATAGGGCACTCTCGTATTGGGGTATTACTTTCCAATGGGTCTCCTCTGGTGGCTCCTTCCCCATTTTGTTTATCTTCCGATATTAGTCTGATGTTCCCACTCCGCTTTACCTGCCCACTGGCGTCTTCTGCCCTCGTAGAGATCCAGACGTGTATAATTCTGATCTCAGGCTGATTTCATGGGTGATCGGAGTTCTTTGGTAGGTAATCAGCTCACTTTAGGGTACAGGTTGAAAGGAGCTTCCTCCTACTTCCCTGCCATCTTGTTTCTTCTATCTTTTATATTCTTATCAACGCTAGAAGATAATAAACAAATTTTAAACAAGCCTGTAAGAAAAGAGAAAGTTCAAATTAATTAAATTAATAGAACTATTCAGTCATTAAGAATGAAAATCTCTAGTTTAAAAAAAAAAAGAATGAAAATCTCTAGAATGACTCTGAGCATCTAGAGCAATACTATCCACTAGAAATAGAATATAAACTACATATGTAATAAAATTTGTAGTCACCACATTAAAAAATTAAAAAGCAGTTGGCATCAATTTTTTCAAAAGATTTTATTTATTTATTTATTTATTTGACAGAGATCACAAGTAGGCAGAGAGGCAGGCAGAGAGAGAGGAGGAAGCAGGCTCCCTGCTGAGCAAAGAGCCCGATGCAGGGCTCAATCCCAGGACCCTGGGATCGTGACCTGGGCCGAAGGCAGAGGCTTTAACCCACTGAGCCACCCAGGTGCCCCTAATTTTAAGAATATATTTTATTTTACCCAATATAATCATTTCAAAGAAATAATTTAAAATTTGAGATACTCTAAATTCTTTTTTTGTACTAAATCTTTGAAATCTGGTGTGTGTTTTTTGCTTATAGAACATTTCAAATTTGGACTAGTCATATTTCAAGTACTTAATAGTTAACTGTATCTGGAAGTTACTGTATTAGACAGTGCAGGTCTAGATTTTTGAAGTTGAAGCTAGAGCACTAGTTCATTTTTACTTTATCTAGATAAGAGAGATAGAATGACTAGTATGTTATTATAATTAGAATAGTTAATAAATGTTTAGAATGACAACCAGGTCCAAGGACATACAGTGAATCACCACTTAATAAAGAAAATGCAATGGATACATTCCTGATTCAATGCCAAGGGGTAAAGAAAAATACAAGCTGTTAGTGCCTTCTATTATGCAACAAATAAAACTCTAACCCACAAATCTAAAGGGAAAAGTAAAACTAATGAGCTTTGGTTGGAATGAGACCAATGGTAGAACCAGTTTGACCACACAGACATTTTCTGCAGTCTCTTGGGGAGACAGATTTAAGGGCCACACTCTGGGCCTGAGGGCAGGGAGCCAAAGGGCAAAGACCAAGATCTTCTAAATGTCAGTTTTTATGTTGTCCATCTGTTGGTTTCTTAATGAAGCTTGGTGAATTGACAGGCAGACTACCTGGTGGGATGTACTGTTAACGGTATCCTATTCTACCTAATAGTAGGAATATAGTGCATTTATGCAAATATTCAGTTTTTTTTGAAGGGTGTTTTCATTTATTCTTCCACATATGTTTTAAAGCAGGTTTTATTAATTATGGCATACCAACCAAACTAAGACCAAAAAATTTTATTTCAACAAATGAATGTTGAGAAATCAATAAATTAGGAATTACGTTGGCCTTCAATAGATAATGATAATAATTACTTGAGAACTTAGATATATGTAAGATCTCACATATCTAAATCTTGAAAATAACAATTGGGATCATTTGATTTCAGGGTAATATATTCAGATCTGCTCCAGGCAAACCTTTAAATCTTGCTGCTAAGCCAAGTGTATGTTTCTTTATCATGGTAAACAGGATTGACCTTACAGGGACCCTTCAGGAATCCTTCCCTGAGACTGAAGTAGAGCTTTATTCTTCTTTATTCTTATTATGGGTTCCTTTCAGTTTTCTAATTCAGCTTTCCAAAGGTGAGAGAAAAGATAATTGAGGAAGAATTACTTTTACTTTCTTAATTCTGCAGCCAAAGGTTTACTTGGTCCTCCACACTCCTGTACCCATGTCAGATCTCTACTTGCTGGAAGTGAAATTGTCAAAGTGTGTGTTCACTTTGATATTGACAGTGATGGTGGAAGGGGGTAATACCATAAATTCTTCCTCGATGCCAACATGAGATAGGACACGGTAATATCACTGAAACACTCCTTATCTTGTATCTTTCCTTTCTTCAGTTAATTGATTTAACATTGAAGTCTAGTGAACTAGAGATATTGCTACCTCTTTCAAGAGAGATAAGTGGACTTTTTTTGTGAGGTCCTTTTCCCAGTCCTTGGCATTTTTCCTACTTACTCTGATCCTGTATGATGGGCATTTTTCCTATATGGCTATTTTAAAGTGTGTTGTTTTCTTGGCCCAGAAACTACTGAAATGTGTCATGTAATTACTTTAATTACCAGTGAATTTATTCTAAAGTCATATTAAACAATGGCAAATAATTCAACTCTTATCTTATTTACTGTCTCAATTGTACCTAGCTGTTAATAAACCAAATTTACAAGCTTGGACTATATATTTTGCACCAGAGTTATCACAACAAATTTAACAACATAATACAATATTAATGGTATAAAAATACCTGGGATTTGCTCTCCCACGTTTTGTGTTTTAGTATATAATAATTTATCTTCTTTTTAGATCAATTCTTTGTCCTTATATAATACACAGAAGTCCCTCCTTTGTACAAGAATGCTGGATTTCCCTGTCTGATTTTGCTTGGTGAAATAGAGGGCCTTTCATCTAAGGCCTGATTAGAGTTTCTGGGACAGAATATTTCTCTTGATTTTTCCACTTTTTGAAGTTATTAGAAATCATCAAGAATCACTACACCAATCCTGGTCATAAGGTGACCTTCTTATCAAAGAAGTTTTGCTTTGAAGTGAAGGAAAGCAATGGAGAGATGCCTCAAGAGTTAGCAAAGTTTTTGGAAGGTTGTTTTATTTGTTTTGTTTTTATTTTAATGTGAGAAAGACTTCATATGTTTGTGGTCAGAAAGAAAAGATCCACTGGAGAAAGGAGTTTGGTTTATTATCTTTATCTTCTGTAATCCAGATGAGGATGGTGGTGAAATTAAGATAGAGACATTTCTTGATCAAAAATCAAAGTGATGGAAGAAAGAAAGAAAAGATGGTGTTGCTTATATCAAACTCCCATAGTCTCAGTTAGGTAAAAGACAAGGATATTGTTAAGAGTGGGCTTAGGGGAAGTAGTTTTGAAAAAAGTGGAGAAAGTATAGAACCTCTCTGCTTTGGAGGATTGGTAGTAGTTTCGAACTGTACCTTCATGTTAGAATCAGCTGGGAGCTTTTAAGAACACCTGATGCAAAAGACCTTACCTCAGATGAATTAATCAGAATCTCTGAGAAGTGGGAGTGATGCAAGGTATTTTTAAATAGAAGTTTCTATTGTGATGATGAACATTTTTTCATGTGGCTGATAGCCATTTGTATGTCTTCATTGGAGAAGTGTCTGTTCATATCTTTTGCCCATTTTTTTGGTATTCAAATTAAAACCACATTGAGATACCACCTCACACCAGTTAGAATGGCCAAAATTAGCAAGACAGGAAACAACGTGTGTTGGAGAGGATGTGGAGAAAGGGGAACCCTCCTACACTCTTGGTGGGAATGCAAGTTGGTGCAGCCACTCTGGAGAACAGTGGAGATGGAGTGGAGATGCCTCAAGAAATTAAAAATAGAGCTTCCCTATGACCCTGCAATTGCACTACGGGGTATTTACCCCAAAGATACAGATGTAGTGAAAAGAAGGGCCATCTGTACCCCAATGTTTATAGCAGCAATGGCCACGGTCACCAAACTGTGGAAAGAACCAAGATGCCCTTCAACGGACGAATGGATAAGGAAGATGTGGTCCATATACACTATGGAGTATTATGCCTCCATCAGTAAGGATGAATACCCAACTTTTGTATCAACATGGGCGGGACTAGAAGAGATTATGCTGAGTGAAATAAGTCAAGCAGAGAGAGTCAATTATCATATGGTTTCACTTATTTGTGGAGCATAACAAATAAAACGGAGGACATGGGGAGATGGAGAGGGGAAGGGATTTGAGGGAAATTGGAAGGGGAGGTGAACCAAGAGAGACTATGGACTCTGAAAAATAACCTGAGGGGTTTTGAAGGGGCGGGGGGTGGGAGGTTAGGGGAGCCTGGTGGTGGGTATTAAGGAGGGCACGTATTGCATGGAGCACTGGGTGTGGTGCAAAAGCAATGAATACTGTTACTCTGAAAAGAAATTTAAAAAAAAGAAAGTTTCTAATGTGCAGCTAGCTAGTCTTGAGAGTCGGCCAGGGTGAGGTCATACTAGAATGGCATTTCCCCACTCTAGACCATTTAAATTGAAAGTTTTCAGTATGGAGACAGGATCCATATTTTAAGAAAGCTCTCCAATTGGTAGCCACTCTGAGAATCATTGTGCTAAGTCATCAAGGTTAGAAATATGAAAAGCATGAAAAATTAGTTAATATTTAATTCATGGTCTTTTGTCCTTTCTGACCATCACTGACAATTCAAGGCACTGTGTCAGTTACTGATTAATTCTAATACTTGTTTCCCAGTCTCTAGTCTCATTCCATTTATTCCTTCCACTCCCTGCACCCCCTGTCCTTGCCCCAATCAATTAAATTCATTGTTGCCAAACTTAACCTATCCTGTATGGAAATGTGATCATATTAATTCTATACTCAAATTCTTTTAATGAGCCCCCATAGCCTCAAAAGTAAAATTTTTCTGTGGTATGCAAAGTCATCTTTATGTCATCCTTGTCTATCTTTCCTGTTTTATTCCTGCTACTGTCTCTCTTTCCACTCAGGAAATACTGAACTACTTGGGGTTTCCCGAGCAAGCTGTTTCTCTTCTTGTCCATGTTTTGTTCATGTGGTATCTTCCCCCACTAGCCCACCTGCCACATCACTCATTTTTCAAGTCTCAGCTCAACCTCTTCTCTCTGAAGCCTTCCCCACCTTTTGCAGGTAGGCTGAGGCAGCTTTTTTGTTCCTGATGCCACTGTTCTTTAGAACATCCTTCCATTAAGACAGTTTCTTCATTCTAATTGCTAGTTACATTTGTCGCTAACCCCACTAGAGTAAATGCTTCTTGAGGGTATTGAAGAGTTAGGCTGTAAACTGTGTTTGGATTTCATTCTTTAGATGAGCTCATTACATAATTTGAGTCTGTCAGGAGAAAACTAGTGTTTTAATTAAAACAGAATCTCCACAGTACATTTAGTACTGAATTAAATTAACACAAGGTTAGTGAGCACATTATAAGTGATAAATCTAATTTTCTATGACAAATATATTTTATTACTTAAGTTTTACTATTATATGACATTTTTATTTCTTTAACAATAAAAAGATCTTGTAACTAAATGAGTGTGCACATTTTAATTTGAAAAGTGCTTCCCAGTTTCTGCATTGTCTGCAGGCCTAACCCATGATCCTGTGCTCATCCATTTCAAAGTGACATTGATCACATCCTAAAACCTTTGACTCATTTATTATTCATTTATTTAGCACATATTTTTTGAATATGGAGTATGTATGGAGCACTATGCTAAGGGTGAGGATATAAAGATTTTAAAAACATGGTTTTTTCCTTGTGGGATTAAAAAATGTAGGATTTTTTTCTTGTGGGATTAAAAAAATCATTAACAGTCTTTTTCTTTTTCTGTCTTTCTTTCTTCTTCTTCTTTTTTTTTTTTTTTTTTTAGAAAGACAGCTGTGTGCACATGAGGTGGGGAAGGGGCAGTTGGGGAGAGAGAATCTTAAGTAGGTACCACATCCACTGCGGAGGCAGGTGCTGGGCTCACTCTCAGGACCCTGAGACCCTGACCTGAGCTGCAACCAAGAGTCAGACACTTAACCACCTGGGCCACCCAGGCACCCCTCCTGCACCTAATAGTCTTGAGGAGCAGGTATCATCATCTCTATCTTATAAATGAGAGTAGCCCAGGGTCGGACTTATCATCTCTAAAGTAAATTAAAACCCTGGTGTTTTTTTAAATATAAAACATAAAAAACATTGCTTTGGAGCTTTTTTTGTGATTTATAGCTGTGTTGCCTAAACTTTAATGTACAAACAAATCACCCCAGGATCTTGTTAAAAATACAGATTAGTAGGTCTAGGATCTGATCCAAGAATCTGCATATCCAACAGACTCTGAATGCAATTGGTCTGTGAACCACACTTTGAATAGCAGAAGCTTAAAGCACATTGTTTGTAGAGTTCCATTGTATCAAGCATTGTTCCTTTATTTACTGAGTCTTTTGTTTTGAAGATGGGAGTCACCATTGCCTCTTAAAGTTTGTTTAAAAATGAGAATTGGTAGGTGTGCCTGGGTGGCTCAGTCAGTTAAGCAGCTGCCTTCAGCTCAGGTCATGATCCCATGGTGCTGGGATAGAGACCCATGTCAGGCTCCCTGCTCAGTGGGCAGTCTGCCTCTCCCTCTGTCTGCTCCCACCCCGCTTGCCCCCACCACCAAATGAATAAATAAAACCTTTTTAAAAATGGGAGTGGATAATTGAGTTTTCACAGCTTTGATCTTCCTCAGCCAGAAGGCCCAGTCAACAAATGTGTCCACCATAAACCTTCTCAACTATTCTACCCCACAACAATCAACTTCTTCTTCCAAACTGTGCTTATCAATAGTTATATTCTTATATATGCTAGTTGTTTCTTAATCTAGATTGTAAGCTCTCTAAGGGCAGGAACCATGTCTTACTCATTTATTAACCCCCCACACTGTGGGCATACTGCTATATACCTAATACCACTGAATAATATGAGCTTCTATTTACAGAGGAATCTAGTATGTATTTAGGACTAGAATCTGTCTTTTATATGCATTTTTCACTTAATCTTTCACAAACCTGTGTTCTTACCATTTTATAGGTACACAAACCAAGACCCAGAGAGTTTATTACTGAAATAAATTAATTTATCCAAGAGTGGTGTTGGGATTTGAACTCAGATTTAATTCTGTAGTCAACCTTTCTTTCTTTCTGATATATCACTATGCTCCTTGTTACAGTGGACACATAATACTCTAACAGACTAATTATGTGAGCCAGTTATTTGTTTGAGACAGAATTGAATGAAAACTTTATTTTGACTTTGTTTTATACTTTTTATGGTGGAACTCTCTGTATGAAGAATCAACAAGATTTCAGGAAAGGATTCTGAACTAATTATAGTCAATCTTCCAGTTATTTTCCAGTCAGACCAGTTTCCTACACTGTGCAGCTTGTCTTAGGTCACTTCACTCATAAGACAAAATGTCTAACTAATGTTTTCTGATGTATATTAGCCCATTTTTTAAAAAAATTAATTAATTTATTTGTCAGAGAGAGAGAGAGAGTGAGAGAGTGAGCACAGGCAGACAGAGTGGCAGGCAGAGTCAGAGGGAGAACCAGGCTCCCTGCCGAGCAAGGAGCCTGATGTGGGACTCGATCCCAGGACGCTGGGATCATGACCCGAGCTGAAGGCAGCTGCTTAACCAACTGAGCCACCCAGGCGTCCCAGCCCATTATTTTCAAATAAAATGTAGAAATGGATACCTTAAGTAAAATTTTAGGAGAAAAAAAATTCCTGCTTTCTTCTTCTTACTGTTTTTCTGGAGGGTCCTAAATAATATATTGGGCATATGAGGAGTGGCTCAGGCTTCCTGTAAGCTCTTTTCCAAGATTGCCCATTCCTGGAGGCCTTTTTTTAATGTTCCTTTTTTAGTGAAGACAAACAGCAAAAATTTTGCATGCCCAGTGGGAGTTTATTAGTACAAAAACATTCAGGCTTCATTTAGTCTCTTTTGCTAAGTCTTAAAATCCCCAAACTAGAATGTGTCTTACAACAGCTGTTGTTCTGGAAGAATACTATAGAATGAAGCTGCTAGCAAGGGTGGCAGTCAAGGATAGTGATTCTGAGTGTGGGCTCTGGAGAACATAGATGGGGTCCACAGCTTTCTGTTAGAGTGAACATAGGTAGCTCACTTAAATATCCCAAACCTTTTTTGCTCTCATCAGCAATATGTATGATAATAGCTCTTATGAGGATAAAGTGAGATAACTCAGGTAAAGCACTTAGCATTTAGCAAAAACTCAATAAATGTTAGCTTTTATTATTTCATTTTTTTCTTGACTCACTTCCAAAAGTGAAATTTTGGAAGGCATAAGGTACTGAGGTGAAATTGATTTGCTTAATTGTTACAGTTCTTTGAAAGAGATTATTTGGAAATCATGGTTAATACTTTGGAGCTACTCTCTGATTTATGAATATCTGCATTTTATTATTTGATTTTGGTGTCTTTTTAATATGAGTCACATTGTGGTTTGGCTAGATATTTCCCTCATGAGCAGTTATTCAATTATGGCCACAGAACCAACTTTATAGTATTCTGACTTTTGGAATTTTCTAGGACTTAATGTTCTCAAAGGGGAGAGGATTTGAATTACTTAACCACTTTCTTTTTGAGTTTCCCATCCATAGATGGGTATAGTTAAACTAAACCAGGAATACACTAGCACAAAGGGGCTGGAATCATGACACTGTGCATAAGAAACTAACAGTAATGCTTGGTAGTCTTTTATACTTTTCTTCCAAATAGACTTGGAGTGTCTTTTGTGACAAAATATTTACTGAGAAGCTTAATAAATAACCGCCTCAAGCAATTTATATCTTTTCAGCATATATATTTTTTCTTGGTTCCAAGATTACATATATAGCACTTAAGTTAAACTCTATTCTCTTTATGTGAATACTTAGACATTGAAGCATAGACCATTTATTCTTATGGGTCAAGACCCTGTAAAAATTAATGAGATGTGTCAGAATGGTACCTTTGGGGATGACAAAGCTGGTGTTGCTACTCCAGATGGAAGACAAGGCAAGTTCTGCCAGTTGGGGGCATTACCTGCCTTGTTCAATAGGAAATACTTCTCAGCTCTGGAGAGTTCTTGTTATGGTCTATCCCTAAGAACCAATAGTACATTTTTAAACTATAAGTTGGGATAGCTAAAGATCCAAGATTATATAAAAAATATTTTTAGACCTTTCTGTATTGTTCTAAGCCTTCTTAAGTGGGTTCTGCTTTTAGGAATATCACTACAGAATTTAAATATATAGAATGAATTATTCGCTTTGCTAAAAGAGTTTTTTTTTTCATTGAATAATTTACATAGAAATCTTTTAAATCAAGACTCAGAAATCCAAGTACTTACAGGAGTTAGGCAGGATATATAGGTGAGTAAAGTGGGATGGATGGAAAACCAGAGTTCAATCCACTGGCTAGAGCTAGTCTCTTAAATTCACTCACACAAGTCTTTAGCTGGTGTGGTGAATAACAATGGGCTCAGAGTCTGCAAATTTGAGTTTTGGTGTGGGCTTCTGTACATATTGGTTCTATAATCGTAGACATCAGGATCTTCAACAAAACGCAGCATTGAAATCAATGCTCTCTCAAGTGAGTTCCAGCTTTGAGTGGCAGAAGTTTGTGAATACCAATTACTTCAGCACTCCATCCCATAAAGTTCTAAGTCATAGAGAAGAGTCACAAGGAGCCAAATGAAAACAAAATGTCAGTTTTATTCAGAACTCTGATAATGCCTAGGTTGGAGAGCACTGAAGGACTTTCTACCTCTTTCACCTAATAAAGATCTCAAGAACCATTCCTTTAGACTTACTCTTTCCCTTCTCTCCCTCCTCCAGAAAAAAATAAAAACAAAAAGCAAAAAATTGGAAAACAGGCTAATGGTGATAAGAGGCTATGCATGGAAACCGTAAGTGCAAAGTCTAAAAAACTTGCATAGAGGCAGGTAGAAGAAAAAGCCAGAGAAAAGACTTTCTGCTGTGCTTCAAGAATGATCTTCTACTGTTAACCTTACCGAGAATTGGAACAGCATTAGTCTCTCAAATAGACATGATTGGAGCCAATATTTTTCAATATTAAATTGAAGCATTTGACCCCACCCACTTTATTCATACACATGTACTTGTCAGGATTCTTAGTTGCAGAAAATGGAATCTAGTCTGCCTAATTTAAGCATAAGTGATTTAAGTGTGACTATAGTTTAGGGAATTCTTGGGAAGGGTGAATCAGCTTCCAGGAATGATTTCTTAAAGGCTGCTCAGGGAACTGTTGCTCCTGCTTGATTTGGAAGCTGTACAGCTCACCTGCCTGCCCCAGAGCCTTACCACTTCTGGTAATTACCATCAAGAAGTTACTAAATAAGAGAGCTACTTCAATGACTGCCATCTCCAGAACATGCTTTCTTTGCCACGATTCCTTGACCTTTCTCCCCAGGTAGCTCAGTATAAAATGAAGTTGTGTATCAGTGCATTAGGACTGAATCTAGATCTCACCCAGAGCCCCAGCTACAAAGGAAGTCTGGGGAATGTAGGTTTTGGTTTTTCAACACCTAATGTTGTTACAAGGTAGTTGGAATGAGGGTTGCATGAGTCCATCCATCCTCCAATAAATCATGTTGCCTTACAGCCTTCTGTCTGAGAAAGATGCAGGAAGTTTAACACCACAAACAGGGCAGGAAGGGAGCTGGCACTTGAAGTGTTTAGGAAAGCAATAGGCTTAAAGCCAGCCTTAGAAGTTCTTTAAAATTTTAGCATATTAACAACCAAGACAGGGGGCGCCTGGGTGGCTCAGTGGGTTAAAGCCTCTGCCTTCTGCACAGGTCATGATCTCAGGGTCCTGGGATCGAGCCCCCGCATCGGGCTCTCTGCTCAGCAGGGAGGCTGCTTCCTCCTCTCTCTGCCTGCATCTCTGCCTACTTGTGATCTCTGTCTGTCAAATAAATAAAATAAATAAAATCTTAAAAAAAAAAAGAACCAAGACAGGAAGACTCATGATATGGTTTCTCTCAAAGTCAAGAAGATTAAACCCTATTAAAGCTTGGCCAAAATACTCGTTGCTTAATAAAGAAGACAGGGAGGGAGAAAGAGTCAGACAGAAAGAACAGAAAAAGGCAGATTGTCAGAATTCTTATTTTTTTTTCTCCACAATTAGAACCATTCAATAACTAGGAGGAAACCTAAGAACAGAAGGGGCCTTTGCCTCCTTCTTGATTAGGAATCTAGGATTCAGTTCCCTGCCAGGTTCCTCTATCATCCAGGAAACCCCGGGGGACAGCATGGATAAACAGAAGGACTGGTGAGGTTAAGCGTTTTTAAGACACCAAGTTTCTGTGTATTGTTTATGTGAGAACCAGAAATTCCTATGTGACCTTGAGTAGAGAGGCTATGGAAGGCAGGTGAGTTGAATATCAGCAGACATGCCATGTTAACTAGGATTATGGGGATGAGTGACTCTTCCACAGAGCTCAGGTCTAATAGCCCAGGCCATGGGACAGGATAGAAAATGTGGAAACATTCAGAGGGACCCAGGTCAGATAGGCCTTCCTCCGTGATTTTTTTCTAACTACCTCCTCCCTAATCATCACCTGGCACTTCAAGTAGAACTAATTTTTCTGTCAAGTCCCCATAGCCAATTGTGCATATTTCTGTCATGCCATCTTACATGATAGTGCAATTATTTGTTTTCATATCTCTCTTCTTCACTAGATAGTGAACTTTCCAAGAGGTGGGGGTTTTAATATCAAAATCCCTAGTTCTTGGCCTATTTCCTTCTATATACTAGGGCTCAATTAACATTTATTTAATGTGTTAAGACAATCTTTATCCTTTGTGTAGTTATACTTGGCCTAATTGTCCATAATTCAGATTGGGTAATATTTTTAGGGGAGATTATGAACTATGACCATAAAGCTTGTACTGTGGGTATGGAGTCTTGAAATGTAGGCACAGAACCAGGGAAAGAATGTAGAAGGGGAAAGAATAGAGAATTTGGAGGGGCAAGAAAAAAATAGAAAGAGAACAACTAAATATCTAGAGGTTTGACTTTTTTATTCTAACTACCTCAAATATTCTTAAAAGTGAGAAATGAAATCTTTCTTGTTTTTATTTTAAATTATGTAAATTGCATGATTAATATATAAATACATTCTAATTGTATAATCTGAACCTTATACAAAAAAGCTGAAATCCTCCCTGGTCCCTGTGTCCTCTACAGTAGGCTGATTAATGGCCTCCCCAGGGATGTCCCTTCCTAATTCCTGGGTCCTGTGGATAGTCACTTTCACAGGAAAAGGAACTTGATTGAAGATCTTGAGATGGAGCAATAATCTTGGATTACTCAGATAGGCCCAAGGTAATGATAAGGGTCCTTATGGGAGGGAGGCAGGAGGATCAAAGTCAGGAGTAGATGTGATGGAGGAAGCAAGAGGTTGAACTGATTCAAGGAAGGGGCTGTAAGCCAAGGAATGCAGGTAGCCTCTACAAGCTAAAGGCAAGGAAATAGATTCTCCCCTCAGAGACTCCAGAAGGAACCAACCCTGCTAAAACCTTGACTTTAAGTCCAATGAGATTGGTTTCAGACTTCTGACCTCTAGAACTGTAAGGTATAAATTCATGGTTTTCTTACCATGAATTTATACCTTACAGTATATTTGTGGTAATAAATTACCACAAATTCAAGTTTGTGGTAATTTATTACAGTGGCAATAGGAAACTAATACAGCCTCAGTCTCACTCCCCCTACCAGAGGTAACCAGTGTTATTAACATGCTGTATTCCAGAACTGCTTTTACATAGGTATCAATATACATAACTGGGCATGTTTAAATAGTATGGTTTTGAGTGTTTTTAAAATTGTACAGCATATGCTATTCTGCAATTTGCTTTTTTACTTATTAGTGTATCTTGGAACTCATTTTAATCAGTATACATAATGTACTTCCCTTCAACTACTGTTTGAATTTTCCATTCTATGGATCATTCCTAATTTATATTACCATTCCACTAAATTATTTTATACATTGAAATGTTGTCATTTACTTTTCTGGCATATAGAGAGGAAACATAGCTGGCTTAAAAGTAGCAGGGTCAAGTTTCTGCTTCTGGATATATTTTTTAAAAGCCCTCAAATTTAACAATATATCATCAGCATTAGAAATACGTTGTTGTTTAAGTGACTCTTAATCTCACAAAACAAACTGAGGGTTGCTGGGGGGAGGGGAGTCGAGAGAGAGGGGTGGGGTAATGGACACTGGGGAGGGTATATGCTATGATTAGTGCTGTGAAGTGTGTAAACCTGGCAATTCACAGACCCGTACCCCTGGGGATAAAAATACATTATATGTTTATAAAAAAAATAAAAAATAAAAAACAAGAAGTACGATTTTTTTTCAAGAAAATAATTATAGCTGAATGTGCCTTAGAGAAAGTGATATCAACAAATTCTGTCTGATCTAAAATTCTTGTGATTTTTTTTCTTAAGTCTTTGAGTTTTGTGAACGACTCTATGTTCCATTCTCTGATAGATTATAGCTTTAACGGATTAAAAAATTATAGTGAAAAATATCCCACAAAGGAGTCTTTTTTGATGCAGACTTGTCAGAGCAGGTTACAACACATAATGAGATGTCACAGCCTACTGAGACATGCAAAGCAGCTTTAAAAACTGCAAAAACTGCATAGTGACTTTAATACTAAGAATGGTAAATATGTGGAAAAAGAGACCATTTGCTGCCATTCTATTTGAATGTCTGGAAATATGTAGTTATCAAAGCACCAGTAAACATCCCCTGTAGGTCATGTTCTTAAAAAAAAAAAAAGCACAATGTTTTTAGAGAATCTCTTTGGAAACTGAATGTACTTTGCTATCCAAGACTTGCTCAAAGCACTTGCTGTCGAACAGTAGAAAAGATTTGGCTACCACCTTGGTGTTAAATATAAATGTAGTCTAAAGGTTTAATGGATTAAACTGTGCTATTTAATTCGAAAGGGAATTTCCCACCCTCCTAGCTTAGGTAGTTAGGACTCTGTGGGTTTGCTTTTCATTCTAGCCTGGTTTATAGGCATAATAAAGAAAAGCAGCTATGGATTCAGAATGCACGTGTGTCAAATTGAGAAGACAGGCTGCCTTTTGGTGGAAGAAGAGGAGGGAAAATACCCCATTAACTCCAACTTGTTAAAATTTACCAAATCTCTGTAGTCTCTGTAGTTCATTAGCCCTTTCCCCCCCTCTTCATACCAGAAGAGGAGATAAAAGGTAAGCAGTAACAATGAGAGACATTATATGCAGAGGTGAGCACGATATGACAAGGTCTTCTTTTAATAACAAACAGTGTTAGCTCTCTAGGAGGTAGACAGTATGAAGTGCAACAAAAACTGTAATTATGCTCTCAGCAGGAAACCTGTATTTAAGTGACAGTAAGAGTATCTCTAAAAACCTGTTAGGTTAAGGCTGCTAGTCTTAATTATATGTATTAGGAGTTTGTGTCTTCACTTTTTTCCTTTTAAAATTCAAAGAAGAAACCTAATTATAACTTGGACCCCAGTAAATTGGGCCATATTTAAACAATGAGCATTTGGCAATCTCATCTTGTGCTGTGATGTGTCTGACTGGTGCAGCTGCTATGGAAGCCAAACTGGCTCCCCCAAATAATTTGTTTTTGCTGCCTCCATGACAGAAGAAAAACAAACAAAAGCTAAACAAGGGAAATAATGAAATTATGCTTTTTTTCCCCCCCAGCCAGTGAGACTCAAGCCTTTTAGAGGGGAAGAGCTTTCCTTTGGTAGATTCTTACATATAGCATGATAGGTTGTTTGTGTGTCGTTAACATGTATTTTAGCTGGACCGTGGTTGGATAAATCTTGGTTTGATTTTTTACCTCTATTTTGGACTTGGAGGTAATAATAGCTTAAAAGTGATTTTAGTTGATCTTAGTTAAATTGTATGAGGCTAAAAATTTTAGGTTCTATCTGGTGTGCTGCAAACTGTGTTATAGTTGAACAATATACTTCAGAATCATAGGAACCCGTCCTGCTGTATTCATTATAAAAATCCCCCCAAACATGGATCTGAATATACTTGACTTCTCCATAGAGGATTTGTAATTCACTTGGTATATTCCATGCCAGTTTCCCAGTTTCTTGTGGTTCTGTATCATATTTGCTGAAATTCAAGAAAGAAAAGCTTAATCATTCTGTTAGGCTTAAATTATAATCATAAGAATAAGTGTATAAATGTAAGGATTGTGACCTACTCTTAGAGAAATAACATATCATTGTGATACACTTTACAGTCTTGCTAGCATTAAAAAGTTACAGGGCAAACTGGACAAAATTAATTTTATGGGCAGAAATTATGCTGATATGAGTGAGCTAATGAATCAAATGGTATAAAAGTGAACTTAATTTATTTTGATGCTCTTCATTTCTGTGGCTCTATTCCCTGAAATTCTTATGGGTTCTCTAGCCCAAATGATTTTAAGATGGCCTGCACAAAATAATGGTGATGGAATGATTTGTTCCTGCATCATTTGTTTCTCTCTATAGTCCCAGGCAGAGGTGGAAATCAGAGTTAATGCATTTTCTTCTCTTTGGAACTTATATCTAACTAAATTGAATTTCTATCACCTACCTTCAAATAACCACTGAGGTAAAATAAATGGTCTTGAAAAAATTTAAATGAATGTTGAAAATTTTGCATATTTATTGGTAGCCCCATTGGTACCCCCATTAAAGTTTGTATCTTGGGCAACTCAACTTTCAATCTATTGAAATATTAATTTAGTTCTCATTATTGTTGGCTTGAGGAAAGTAATCATTGGGTCTAAAGTTAATAATAGTTTTATAGTGGGTCTCATGGATTTTATGGTGATAAGGATCTGTAGTCTGAATAATGGCATTTTTCTAATTAAGCAGCAATTGAATAAATACAATAAAAATCAAGGATGAACTATTCATTAATTTTGATGTGTTTAGTTCAATTTAGATTATACTTCATAGAGTTTTTGTTATTTCTTTGTTGAATAATTTATAAATGTAATGAGTAACGAATCATTGGGAAAGTTTTCTATATTTTATCAAAATAATTGATGAAAAATGGAGCAAGTTTTATAGAAGAGGCATGAAACATTGAATGTTATTAAAAACAAACATTAGGGGCACCTGGGTGGCTCAGTGGGTTAAGCCGCTGCCTTCAGTTCGGGTCATGATCCCAGGGTCCGGGGATCAAGCCCCACGTGGGACTTTCTGCTCAGCAGGGAGCCTGCTTTCCTTCCTATCTCTGCCTGCCTCTCTGCCTACTTGTGATCTCTGTCTGTCAAATGAATAAATAAAATCTTTAAAAAAAATAGAGGGGAGGTGGATGGGGAGATGGGTTGTATAGGGGATAGGGCTTAGAGAGTACACTTATCGTGATGAGCACTGAGTAATGTATAGAATTGGTAATTACTATATTGTACACCTGAAACTTGTATACCACCATATGTTAACTACACTGGAATTAAAATTTAAAAATAATAATAATCACAATGAACAAACATTAGATAGTGAGCAGTAACCTTTCATATGTTCCATCTTTAAAGTATGATCAGTTCAATAAAAAGCAGTAACAGTGAGCATCATTAGCGGACCAGCTGCCATAACAGTAGAGATGGTGGCAAAAATAAAAGAGAAAATCCCACTGTATTAAACATGACTTTTCAAAAGGAGTTAGAATCTTTGAGCATACATACATTACCTATACAAAGTAATAAATTATCTTAAATGTTCCACAACTGGGCCATATAGTATTGAAAGTAAATCCTCAGATCTGGATAGCAGGTTTCTCTTTTTTTTTTCATATAAATGAAATGGTAGAAAAGATAGTACCTGAAAAACCTAAGCAAACAATTTGCACAGTAACATTAAGGAGATCTTAGAGCTGGAATTGAATGCATTTGTTTCCACCTTTCTATGTATATCCATTCTTGAAAGAGCTGAATGACCAGTCATTCTGTGCAATCTTGAAGACTATGTTGCTGTATACTTTCAGAATTAAAAGGAAACCTGAATAAGTGTCTTATCAATTTCCTGTCCTTCAAGCAGAGTCACATATCTTATTTCATAACAGTGAGATGTTATCCAATTTTGAATTTTCTCTAGAAAGTCCTTCTTTTCTCACTCCAGTGCTAGGGAGTTTAGTAAATCTCACAAACAGGAAAACCTTCATAAATAGCTTCCATTTCATTTGGCCTATTTCTGGTTCTGTCCTCTATAGAAATCGATGGTAGCTGGCCCAAGTTTGTTTGAGATTCTTGACTTTCCTTTTGACCACTTTTTTTTTTTTACATTTTATTTATTTATTCGACAGAGAGAGAGAACAAGCAAAGGGAGCAGCAGGCAGAGGGAGGGGAGAAGCAGGTTCCTGCTGAGCAGGGAGCCTGATTCGGGACTTGATCCCCGGACCTGGGCTCATGATCTGAGCCGAAGGCAGATAGTTAACGACTGAGACACCCAGGTGCCCCTACATTCATTTAGTAGCTTTTGTTCTATCTCCTTCTTTCTTACTTTCTGTCAAAAGCATTAAGTGTTGAGTTTCATTCTTCTACATATAGCTGTCCAATTTTCCCAGCACCATTTATTGAAGAGACTGTCTTTTTTCCACTGTATATTTTTTCCTGCTTTGTCAAAGATTATTTGACCATAGAGTTGAGGGTCCATATCTGAGCTCTCTACTCTGTTCCACTGGTCTGTGTGTCTGTTTTGATGCCAGTACCATGCTGTCTTGGTGATCACAGCTTTGTAGTAAAGCTTGAAATCAGGTAACATGATGCCGCCAGTTTTATTTTTGTTTTTCAAAATTTCCTTAACAATTCGGGGTCTCTTCTGATTCCATACAAATTTTAGGATTATTTTCTCCAGCTCTTTGAAAAATACCGGTGGAATTTTGATCGGAACGGCATTAAAAGTGTAGATTGCTTTAGGTGGTATAGACATTTTAAGAATGTTTATTCTACTGATCCAAGAGCATGGAATGGTTTTCCATCTTTTTATGTCTTTTTCAATTTCTTTCATGAGTGTTCTGTAGTTCCTCGAGTACAGATCCTTTACCTCTTTGGTTAGGTTTATTCCCAGGTATCTTATGGTTCTTGGTGCTATAATAAATGGAATCGATTCTCTAATTTCCCTTTCTGTATTTTCATTGTTAGTGTATAAGAAAGCCACTGATTTCTGTACATTGACTTTGTATCCTGCCACGTTACTGAATTGCTGTATGAGTTCTAGTAGTTTGGG
>PISX010021895.1:0-32760 GCA_004024625.1 Mellivora capensis
TCTTTAAGTCTGTCTCACTTCTTCATTTTAGAAATTGATGAACTTTAAACACTCTGTAACACTGTTTTAAATGGTAGTCTGTCCTGTTTTGCGACTTAACTCTTTTTTGTAAATAGCATAAAAAAGTCTTCATAAAGGGCTCATTGGTCATTCAGTTACTTAATCCATTTACCATTTCTGGATTCTAGTAGAATCACATTCTCAAAAGTATAGAGAAGAACACAGGAAAAAGAGGAGTAAGTGATATGATTAGGAAAGTGAGAAACAAAGGATGCCTGGGCAGCTCAGCCAGGTAAGTGTCTGCCTCTGGCTCAGCTCATAATCCCGGGGTCCTGGGATCAAGCCCCATGTCAGGCTCCCTGCTCACCCAGAAGTCGGCTTCGCTACCTCCCTCTGATTCTCCTCCCCACTTGTTCTCTCTTTCTCTCTCTAACAATAAATAAAACCTTAAAAAAAGAGAGAGAGGCAGAAGGTGAGAAACATGTGTCAGATTTACCACTGCATTTTCCTTCCTACTCCCAGAGTTTGCTTCACTCTAGTACCAATTAAATGTTAGGCAAGCTATGCCCAGTAAGAACATAAAAAGCCACACATATAAATAAAAATTTTTTTTTCCACATATGAAATTTAAAATTTTCTATTAGTGACTTGTACTGTAATAATTCACTTTTTAAAAGATTTATTTGAGAGAGAGAGAGCCTGAGTGTGGGCAGACATAGACAAAGAGAAAGAGAGAGAGAAGCAGACTCCCTGCTGAGCATGGAGCCAGACTTGAGCTCAGTCTCATGACCCTGAGACCATGACTTGAGCCACAATCAAGAGTCCAGTGCTTACCTGACTGAGCTTCCCAGGTGCCTTTTAATAATTCATTTTTATTTACTTGTTTACTAATTTGTTTTTTATTAGCTTTATTGATACATAATTGCTCTATCATATAATTCACCCATTTAAAAACTATGATTCAGTGGTTCTTAGTATACTGACAGAATTGTGCAATAATCAACAGAATAAATTTTGAAATATTTTCATCATCCTCAGAAGAAACCCTTGAGCAATTAGCTGTCACTCGCCATTTTGCGCCAGTCTCCTACCCTTGGCCCTGGATGGTCACGAGTCTCCATCTCTCCACTCATCCATCTATCCTGCACATGGTCTTTGGCTGTCATTCACTGTGTGCAGCATTTTGAATATGGCTACTTTTGTTTTAACACAGTGCACTGGATATTCGTGGGTGTTGTAATGTGTATCAGTAGTCATTCCTTTTTGCTCAACTGTATGGCTACATCAGTCATTCATGTATTTGTTGGTAGAAGAAAATAGGGTCATTTCCCATTGGGGTGATTATGAATAAAGCTGAGATAGACATTCTCACAGACATTTTGCTGTGAACATAAGTTTTAATTTCTCTTAGATAATACATAGAGTTAGGATCGGTGGATCATAGAGCAAGTGTTATATTTAACTTCATAAGAAATTGTCAAATTGCTTCCCCAAATGGCTGCCCCATATTACATTTTCATGGCACTGGATGAGAGTTGCAGTGGTTTCCTGTTGTGGCTAGCACTTGGCAGTGGGGTGTTTGCTTTTGTCTTTGCCAGTCCAATAGGTGTGATGGTGTAGCCGTATCTTAAAAAGTTTAAAAAGATGAAATTAATTTCAATATATTTAATCCAATGTATAAAATTTTTATTTCAGCAAGTGGTAAATATAGAGATTACTCATTTATCATTTTCTAATATAATTGTTAATACTTTTTCTCAGACCAAATTTGGAAATCTGGTATTTTCACTTACAGCACCTCTCAGTGTAAGTGCTAAATATCCATGATTAAAGCAAAGTGGCGTCCTATCAAAGTTTGGTTTAACTGAAACTATTTATACTGCTTCAGATTTTCAAATTACGTAGGAATATATTGAAATACAATAAAAAGGCAATCCCTCAAGTGCACTAGCCACATTTCAGTGCCTCTTAACTACATGTAACTGATGGCTAGAATTACTGCACAACACAGGTAGAACTATTTGCCCATTTACTCTGACCCACACTACTTGATTGCTTTCCCAGTCTGTGAACCAAAGGGCCTCCAAGAGGTATAGACTTACTCAAGACTAAATGAGATTTAATGCTACCATGTTGGATTAAGTGCCTCCTTTTGGGGATCCCAACATTATTATGCTCTAATAATGCATTTAATTTTTATTCTTCTTGCTTATTCCAAGTTCCTTCTGGGCACACACTCTGTCTTTATCCTATTTACCAGTGGATCCCCAGCACCTAGAATAGTGCCTAGCACACTGTAGTGTGTTAAGTGTTTTTTATTAAGTGTTCAGTAACTATGTAACTAGTAACACTATACTAGTGTTCAGTAATTAAGTGTTCAGTAACTATGCATTGAAAGAACAAAGCAACAACTGGATGTGAAGATAATGTTGCATTACTGCAGTAACACTTGGTCAAGACAAATGGTTAGTTTCCTATTTTATATGTGGTGCTGAGTCTGTTAGCACCCAGTCAGGGGGGAGGGTCTTACCAATCTTCAGTAGTGAGACTGGCAATCTCATTGAATTTTTACTTTCCCTTTAATTTTATGAGTGTTAGGGAAATTCTGTTTCAATCAGGAGCAGCCAATTCATAGAGTCCAGTGGTAGGCCAGGAAAAGAAACATTCTGCATGAAAGTATGAGTCGACCTCAGAGTTGTTCCTTCCTGTCACTGGAGAGCAGGAGCTACCAAAGGTTCAGGCTCAGTGGTGGAAGCAAGTGAGAGCGTCAGTGTAGTCCCTATAAGAGAAGATCTAAGAAGAGCGCAGTGCAGAAGGTCTGGGAATCAGGCCAGTGTTCAGAGAGAGGGCTGGGGTTGGGGAAAGGAGAGCATGGCTTGGAATCCCAAAGCAAACACACCATTGAAGAAGGAAGAGGGGAAGGAGGAGGAGAGGAAGGAAGAAGAGTAGGGGAGGAAGAAAGGAAGGAAGAAAATAAAAAGCCCCTCCAAAGACCGTCTGAAGAGACAAGCAGTCCAAGTCAGAAGCACGAGTGAAGAAGGGATGTTGGGGATCACATATTGAAAGAATCTGGAACATAGACATTCATCTTATCCCCGTCCATGCTCACAGAGAGCCTCTAGTCTACACTGGGACACCTGAGACCTCTCCCTGAGAAAGGCTTGCCAGAGCGAGGGCGAAGCCACATTCGCCTCAAGACAAAAGGAAAAATAACTGATTGGCAGGACGAGTGAAATTGGCAGGACAGGCTTAATCTGTGCTTTACAAGTAACTTTTATAGACTGGAACGACACAGTTGTACCAAAGAGGCAGGGGCGTAGGGCTTGGAATGATGCTTCTGAGGTTCCACAGTTGAATTTATGTCTCGTCGCACCAAGGGGAGAGCGAGCGCGGCCGGCAGGAGAGAGAGGACGCTCAGGCTGAGCGTAGCTATGGACAGCGCGAGGGCTGCTCAGTGAACGGAACACTGGCCACCAGACAGGGTTGGGAGCCGTCCTGGGCAACCAGGACATCCCACCACCGCCGATGTGTTCTCACTTCCAGGCTGCACCGTGTCTCCCAGAATTTCCTAGATGGAAGCCTTCACCCCCAGACTGAGAGCATTTGAACCCAGGGCCTTTAAGGAGGCAGTGGAGGTGAAACGAGGCCATCGAGGCAGGCCCTGAGACCTCCGCAGAGAGCAGCCCCGTGAGCACCTCGCTGTTAGACTTGTGGCCTCCAGCACTGGGAGAAAATGCATTGCTGTTGTTTCAAGCCGCCTCGTCTGTGGCTTTCAGGCATGGCCCCTGAGCTGACTAAGACGACCAGCAGGTCGAATCTCCGTGTGCTTGCCTGGAGCCACAATCCGAGAGCAGATGGTCCGGCCGTGTTGCGCGTCCTCCTTTCAGGGGTGTCGCGCACACGTGGTCCTGAGGCTGGGGAACAGCTTCTGAATCAGGTATTCTGTTTTTGTCCAGATGGTATTCCTCTTTAAAAAAATAAAGAAAGGAATGAAAAAGCCAGGCTTCCTCTGATACTCAAAGGATACAGTCATGGTTATTCCGTCCCACACCGTGGTCCAAAGAAGTTAGGAACTGGAAGGCAGAGTCTAGAAGGGACCAGGGGTAAAGTGCTTGACTTTGGTCAAGCAAAAGGCCGCCTCATGGGAGTGGAAAAGGCTTGTGTTTCTGTTTGAATAATGGCACTGGTGATCCCCCCTCACATTTATGATGTGGGCTCTGGGTCCTAAGCACCCTTTGGAAATGAGTGAGAGCCATTCCTTCTGTCTAAATAATGTATCTGCGTACGACAGAACGTCACAGAGCTATTTAAGACACTATATTGACACGGGAAGATGTCCGTGATGGTGTGAAATGTATTTAAAAAGTAAGCTTCAGACCTATTGGTATACTGTTTTAAGTGTGTAAACAGCTATAGAATTCTGATTATTATCAGTATAGATGCATGTGCATGGAAGACTTCGGGAGCACTGGTTACATCTGGAGGGGAGGCCCGGGGTGGAGTGAAGGAGGAAGAGAGAGTTAATCTCACTAAATGCGGATTACAGTTGGTCTCCAGGAGAAGCTAATGAATTCGTCGTCTAGTTACAGAGGAGATGAGTAAAAATAAGTGCAACAAAGCGTTCTAAGTCCTAAAAAAGAAATACACATGGGGTAAGCAAGGATATAAAGGAGGGAGTGTTCATTTTCATATGGGATGGTTAGAAATGACTTTTCAAGGGGAAATGATGCAGGTGCTAAGCTTTAAAAAAGCTTAAATTAAAAAAGGGAACTGGGAAGCCTCATATTGGGGAGAGAGAGACCCTGAGCTAAGAGACATCATGGAACATTAGAGAATCTGCCTATGGTCCTCTAAACCCATTCCAGCCAGTTGAATACATGAAGGGGGCGGGGAATGCAGGGAGGTGTGGCCGTGGAAAGCATCTATGAGGGAGATAATAGTAAGCATATCCAAAATTTTTTTTTAAGATTTTATTTTTTATTTATTTGAAAGAGATCACAAGTAGGCAGAGAGGTAGGCAGACAGAGGGGGAAGCAGGCTCCGCACTGAGCAGGAAGCCCGATGCGAGGCTCAATCCCAGGACCCCGGGATCATGACCTGAGCCGAAGGCAGAGGCTTTAACCCATGAGCCACCCAGGCGCCCCAGCATATCCAAATTTTAGTGAACAATGTGAAAGATAGATATTGTCCTAAGAGCTTTGTCAGTATAAAGGAAGGGCAGGAGGTTGAGACAAACCTGAGAAAAGGTTGAGAAGGCAACAGTATCAACTAGTACACCAAGGATCAGCCTAACAGCCTGGAAAGAGTTCTCTGCTTCTCTCTCACAGCAGTGTTTTTGTGAGTTGAAGAATAACACACCCTGCGGCCAGTGGTGGTAATGACAGCGCTGCCCGGTGCGCGACCACCATGAGCGCTCAGGTCCCATGCAGCTTGAGACACAAGATGAAATGATTAGGTTGCCTTTGTGCCACAGGTGGTCTGGAAGTTGCTTAGTGACCATTTCCAGCCAGTGAAGAAACCCGTCCGCAGGAAGTGACGGGAAAGGAGGCTAAGCTGGAGCTGGAACCACAGCCCATGGTGGCTGGGTCTGCCACAGCTTCACAATGTTTAACCAGAGAGGCCTGGAGCATCTGGGGGAAAGGACCCAGTTGGCTGGGAGCCCAGAAGAAGCCTGGGTAAAAATAGCCCTTGAATGAAATAGTTCTTTTTTGATAGTTGCATAGGTAATTTATTCTTTATTTCATTTTTTAAAAGACTTTATTTTTAATTAAACACTTCACCCAATGTGGGGCTCAAACTCCCAACCCCAAGATCAAGAGTTGCATGCTCTATCAAGTGAGGCAGTCAGGCGCCTCTTCTAGGTAATTTAGAACTTCTTTCCTTTAAGATATCTGGGGATGAACATCTGAACATATTCCCATCTGGTTCTATCCAGAACTATGAATAACTCTTGTGCCTTAATTAAAACATCCCATTGAACTTACTTTTGCTTTAAGATTAGAAACCAGGCTTTCATTTTTCCATACTTTGACTTAATAACAAATGAAAACACTCATTGTTAAAGTGACCCTGTGATGAATACGAAAATCTGTTAGCAGAATAAAAGTTGTCTGCAAATACCAAACAATGAGCCACAACCCCCAAAACCTAGTGTTAGGCATCAGGCCCATTTGGACCCATATCTTGGCTTTGCCACTTGGCTGGGTTATTGGACTTCACAGCTCCACGGCCACGAATTGGGAGGTCTATGTGAACTACCCCGTGAATTATATTTGGGAGTTCAGTTGAGAGAGGGTATTTAAAGGCCTAGCATAACACCATCCAGAAACTAAGGACCTCTAAAAGAACTATATTTCATTACCCTTACTTTAAGAATTTACCCCTTCATAATTTTTTCTGACAAGTCTTGTTTGCAAATGAACTCAATATCATTTATTTTCAGGTGTGTAGTTAAAGGCCATCTCGGGTTTTAATAACTAGTACTCCTGGTAAGCCATCTGAAATCCTTTGGGCTCTAAGACATATTATTATTTTTTTAATCTGGTAACAAAGCACTGACGGCGTATAGGAATTTATTTCTTTGACTCCATATCTGCACTGTACTGAATTTATGTATTACTCATTGCATCTCTTAAATGTCTGTGAAATATCCCTTTGTACTGATTTGAGTGGTGTGGTATGGTAGAAAACATGATTTTTCATTTTGAGGGCAAATAAGTCCAAATTTGATTCCTGAAAGTGCTACTTAACTAATTCTGGGGTCTTCCTCAGGGTACTTTAAATTCTAGCTGAGCTGTGTTGTGCAGTCACTATATGCCAGCCCATTGTCATTTCATTCTTACAAAGCATCCGTGAACTAAGTACTGATGATTCCATCTCATGAATGAAGAGTTTGAGGGAGGCCTTAGATCCTTTGTCCGACGTCCGAGGGAGGGAGGCGAGTGAGGATTTGAACCCAGGTCTGTGAGAGGATGAACCCCACCCTCTTCCCTATACTGTGTACTACGTACTGTCAGTAAAATAAAGCTAAAGAAACTCACTTGGCACAGTTATGACAAAGACTGGTGTTAAATAACAAATATTCAACCACATACATTTGAAGATCGAATCAGCTTTATTACAAGATGCCTGATTTGGGCAGCATTCCATCTAGAAAAAAAAAAAAAAGAGCTGGGTTGAGCTGCCAGGAAAGGGAAGGTTTTTAAAGGCAGAAAAGGAAAAGAGAAAAGGAGATTATTAGCCCAGGATCCTTGTTTTAGGTAACGATTCCATCCTGAGGAGAACAGAAAGGGTCTTTCCTTGGATCTCCTCCTAGAGCAGAGCAGGAAACTCGGGGCTGCTTGGGAAAAGGTCACATTCCCGGGAAGCTGAACTTCAGTGAAGTAGGGTGTTAAATCTTGGTTTGCTGATAAAGGCCCTAACATAAGTGACTCCATCTGGGGGCCTGTGGTTTTCTTTTTAACACCGATGCTAATGTATGTCATCTCACATGGTAAACTGTAAATGTTAGCGATTTTTATTTATTTATTTTTAAAGATTTTATTTATTTATTTGGCAGAGAGGCACAGCGAGAGAGGGAACACAAATAGGGGGAGTGGGAGAGGGAGAAGCACGCTTCCCACTGTGCAGGGAGCCCCATGTGGGGCTCCATCCCAGGATCCCTGGATCATGACCTGAACTGAAGGTAGACGCTTAACCGCCTGAGCCACTCAGGCGCCCCCTATTGTCAGTGATTTTTAAATTCTCATTTCTGAGAATCCTATTAATCTGCAATGAAAAAAATAGCTAACATTTTTGGAATTCATGAAATACTCAAGGTTCCAAATATACCTGACAGTAAAATGTATAAGGTGGACAGACTCAAGACTAGGAATGTCATATATACTGAAACATCAGACTTTTAATAAAGTAAAAAGAGGTGTTTACATATCGGGAACAGAGTCCAACGTTTTAATTTCTATCTGATGGTACATTTTACCCACTGCTCATTTTTAATGAAATAAGGAAAAACTGACTGTTCTATTAGAATTTTTAATGAGCTTAACAAGGAATTTCTGTGTGTCTTTTTATTTATTTTTTTAATTTCATTTCTTTTTTTAAATTTCATTTCTTTTCAGCATAACAGAATTCATAGTTTTGCACCACACCCAGTGCTCCATGCAATGCGTGCCCTCCACAATACCCACCACCTGGCTCCCCCAACCTCCCACCCTCCGCCCCTTCAAAACCCTCAGGTTGTTTTTCAGAGTCCATAGTCTCTCATGGTTCATCTCCCCCCTGTGTCTTTTTAAAAATGCCTTTCTTATTCAAGAAAAGTATGTTCACAGTATTTTGTTCATTCTTTTTATATTTTCCTTTTAATGTTTTCCTCTCTGTCTTTATCAGTCCTAGCTTGGGTGAACTCAGCGAGTACTTTACATGAAAGTGAAAAACTGACATCATTTTCAAATACATCAAATTATGCAAAACGGGATGCAATTTGCCAAATGTATTTTAAGTCACAACTATTAGCATTGCTGTGTTTGTTCAACTTCAGAAATAGAAAAGTAGTCACACCAATGTGTTTTACTTGACACCGAAACAGTTCAGAGGACTGCTAAGTAGTGAACTGGCCCCCAAGCCCCGGCAAGTCCTCGGGTTCCAGCAACGCTGAAGGACCAGCTGACAGAGAGGAGACGAGGTGTAGAGAGTGAGGGGTGCTGCTCCCAGCCCCTCTGGGCGTGGGCTTCCCACACCCACACGGTGTAGAATCCTGTCCATGTGGCCCCCCGCAGATTTCCCGAAGAGCCAAAGAAAAAATAACTTTTAGTCCCGCTCAAGGAGCAAAAATAAACCCAGCCTCAACTCGTGTGTAATTCTGGATTTAGTGTCCCGCGGTAGGTGAACACAAAGTTCGGACATCTCATGAGGGTTATACCAGGGGACACGCTCACCCACCGAAAGTAGAGATGGGAGGGTGTTCACAGTGTGCTTGAACTCCGAGTCCCAGACCTCTGCCAGAAATCAGCACCATGGCTTATTTCCAGTCTATGATCAGTAATTGAAATAGCCAAAGTCAGCTCTCTTTTTACAATTAGTTTTGATTCTGTTGTTATGTAAGTCGACATACTGTGGAAAATCAGCTAAAATGTTAAGTATTTGTCTAACACATTCTAAATTAGCATTTTCTCCCCTTCTTCCCTCCCTCCCTCCCCTTACCTTCCTTTCTTCTCGTTTAGCTCTTCCCCCACTCCCTTCTGTTTCTCCCATTTTACCTTTTCTACCTTCCTACCTTCCTATCAGCATTTTGTTCTGTCTGCCGTGCTCGTAACATATGTGTACACCAGTTACCTAATATGAAATGATGGGATGGGATCTTATCAAGGGAAGCCTAATCCAGATGACCAAATGGCCATGTATTTTATTCATTAAAAGCTAATCGAGGAAACTTTAAAGGACTTACCTAAAAATGTTTAAAGTACTGGACAAATCGTCCGTGTATTGCTACCATACAGTGGAGAAAATGAAGACTATTTCAAGCCTTTTTCTCCATTCTAATGTACATTTGTGCCCACACTTCTGAAAGCTGGGTGTCTTCAGAGTCACAGTTTTTCCTTCAAATTATGAGACTGTTGTTGAGGAAACTAAGCAGAGAAAATGACCTCCCTCACAGAGCTTTTGTGGGACAGACAAGAGGTACCTGACTCAGGAAGAGACTTATTTTTCTGTTATTTGCATCGTGGAAATGCTAACATTGAAATGCTGTAGGTATTTTTCTCCATTGGAGGTGTGTTTCAAGCGGTGTTCATCTCCTTTCTGCCTCGATCCTTCTTCAGGTGGCAATTTCATCAGGACAACTTTTATTGCAAAGTACGCTCTTAAATGAAATTCAGGGCAGATGAGCTAAAGCTTGGAGGCTGTTGGTTTTCCAGTGCCAGTCTTCTACTCACAAAACTCAAGTGCTACTTGTCTTGTAATTGCAAGTGTAAGGACACATCTTCTCTCACTCAGAAGCACTCACATTGTCCTACATCATGACCAGGACAGCATATGCGTCTTAAATTATCACCCATCCATGTTCATGGTGCAATTTGCTCCATAGGCATTTGGAGGGTCGCGGAGGAAATAAGCTGTGGATTTCTCTTGATTCAAGTAGGGGGTATTGAGTGGGTTCAGATGTTAGTGTTCTTTTTGCAAAGACCAACATATTCTCATTTTTAAAATGCTTGCTCCTTTTAAATATGAATTAATTGGTAGATTTTGACCTTTGGTTTGGATTTTTCCCCCCTCCTAGTGCTAAGCAGCATTCAGAAGTCACCATGTGATGGTTTGCAAGGGGACAAATGTCAAATAAATGGTTGAAGCAATGATGTCTTCTCAACTAGACAGGCTGACAGAGAGGGTGGGTAGCCACCTCCTTTATATTTAAGGTGAAATAATGTGAAATATATCACGGTGAGCTTGTACAAGAGCCAGTGTGTTCAGGACAGTGAATGATCTTTTTCTTTGTTTCTGCTCCCAGATGATGAAGGTAGAATGGAAAATGGCTCCCATGGGAAAATAATCTAGACCTTTCTTCAGGCGGATCGTGGGCAGGTAGTTAGTCTGGCAGGCGACGTGATGAGCACCGGGTGTTACACGCAACTGGTGCATCATTGAACATTCAGTCAGAACTGATGATGAACTGTACGTTAGCTAACAGAATTTAAATGAAAAAGAAAAAAGGATAATTTTTAAATGATCCTACTCTAAAAAGTCTTGCTTGAAAATAGGATGTAAAACAAAATAAAACAAAACCATGCAGCCTGCAAGAGTTTGACACAGACTGAAGAGCTGACTGGCCCTTTTCACTTCAGGAAAAATATAGAACTTAATAGATTCAGAATAAAAAAAATTCTAATTAAGTTAGAATGAGATCAGTTAATTGAGCAGTCCTTGGTGATATCTGTATTTGTGGTTCTTGATTCTAGCCATTTGAATACCTTGATTCTAGCCATTGGAATGTGGGCTAAGTAGCATCCAAATATTGGCATTTTAAAAATAGGCACTATTAAATTCAGATTGCTTTAATTAGCATATAATTGCACAATATTTAGCAACACCCATTCATACAATTTTTAAGACTCTGCTTCTTAAAATTTAAGAGATCAGTTGCAAGACCCACTATTATTTTATGAACGCCTAAGAAAAACAAAAATCTGCCAAATAAAATATAGCACAGTGCATTGAAGAAGATTTTCCATGATGCATGAATTGTTGACACAGCTTCCTATTGCTTGGAAATTACTTTCCTCTGTTCTAAGGATCATGTGGTTTTCCTCAACTTTCACTGTGGTGCCTATATGTTTGAGACAATTCGCGTTTTTCACAGATGTACCACACCTTCATCTACTCATAACTGTCTTCCTTTCTTTGATCCTATAACAGCATGTGGTCATTATTTTGAAAGATAATACAGAATTGTAGTTAGTCTCCAAATAATGGGTATTTGCTTCACTCATTTCTTTTCATTATCATTTTGAATAAAGAGAAGATTTTTTCCCTCTAAAAACCCACCCTGTAATCTTTTAATACATTTTAGATTAAACTCATCACAGGTAGTATGCCAATGTTCATAACTCCAGAAATGTGAGTAGCTGTGTTCTAGTCCATCTCTGTAGACAATGGCATGACTTCTACCTGGTCCCAAAGAGCTGTGAGCGCCATGGATTTTAACATGTATCCTTATTCCAGAGATTTTTAAGATGTACCAAAACCTCGTGTGTTTTAGAATCTATGAAAAGAGTACTTACTTTATAAGAACACTTACTTTACTTTCTTATGTGTGTCTTCACATGAGAAAAAATATATCCATTCCATAACTATATTGATAAATATTGTAGGAGCTTAGAAGGACAAAGGAGAAGACCATAAAAAAGTTCTCCAAGCCACCAGGGAAGTAGCGGGCTTGAAAGCACAGTGCCCCAGACGAGGTAAACAAGTTCTAGAACACTTCCTGCAAACTCCTATCTGTAAAGATCTGTCAGTTTAAAGGGACAGTAAACTATAAAACAGAGTGCTGGCGCTTTGTGAAAAATACTATGGTGAAAACTAGTAGAGTCGAGGAGGTGAGGGAGGCAGTGTCGGGAATCACTAGTTCCCAATTACTGGAAACTGAGTAATAGGACTAAGTCCAGTCCAGCCCCCCCCCCAAAAGCATAATTTGAGTCAGCAGTTAGCTTGAGCTAACCCCTCTTTGAAGGCCAGATGGTAAGTATTCTAGGCCCCACCGGCCACATAAATTCTCGGTCATACATTCTTGTTTAGTTTGGACCATCTTTAAAATCATAAAGGCCATCCTTGTCTCACTACCCTGCGGTGAGGTCGCCGGCTAGATTTCTCCCTGTCCTCCGTCTGCTAGATTTCTCCCTGTCCTCCGTCTGCAGACCCTGGTTTGGGTCAGAGCTTGTCAGATTTTAGCTTGTCCTCTGAAGGGTTTTCTAAAACTGACTGCCGCCCCCAGAGTCTTGGATTCAGAAGGTCTGAGATAGAACTTGAGAATTTGCATTTCTAACAGGTTCCTAGTTGATGCTGATGCTGAAGATCCAGGAACTGCATTTGGACGATCCCTCGGTCTGCTGGTAAAAAGTGGCTTGGGAGCAGTAACATTTAGGTCACAATTCTCACTGTCTCACCCACACCTGTGAGAACTTGGGCAACCTACAGAACTGAGTGAAAATTGCAGCTTCCTTAGCTGTGCAATAGACAGAACCTCCTTTTCTGGGCTCCTATGAAGTTTATTTTATTTTTAAATTGTTTTTATATTCTATTCTAGTGAGTATACAGTGTTATATTAGTCTCAGGTGCACAATGTAGTGATTCCGTGGTTTTGTGCTTTACTCAGTGCTCATCATGACCAGTGCTGTCCTTATCATGCCTTCCTTGTCCTCCCCATCTCCTGTTTCATCCTTTCTCCACCTCCCTTCTGGTCACCAGCCGTGTGTTCTCTATGGCTACAAGTCTGTTTCTTGGTTTGCTCCTCTCGCTCTTTTTTTTTTTCCCCGTGATCATTTGTTTTGTTTCTTAAATTCCATACCTGAGTGAAACCATGTGGTATTTGTCTTTCTCTGACCGACTTATCTCACCTAGCATCATACTCTCCGGCTCCATCCATGTCATTGCAAATGGCAAGGTCTCGCCCTTTCTGACGGTCGAGTAATAGTCCATTGTGTCTTTATTCATTCAGCTCTCAGTGGCCACTTGGGCTGCTTCCATAATTTGGCTATTGTAGATAATGTTGCAGTAAATATCAGAGTGCATGTCCCCCTTTGAATTAGCCTTTGCGTTTTTTGGGTAGGGGCTCCTGTGAAGTTTAAATAAGATAATATTTGTAGAGCATTCAGCACAGTGCTTCACACAAAGTGCTTGCTACGTATGCATATAAAGAAGTTATAATCTTACATCGATTTATTCGAGGTGAGGAGAAATGTAAGTGAGAAAGTCTAGGAGAAGCACATAAAGGAAGTAGTGATGTAGGCATTTCTGGAGAAGAGACCAGATTCTTGGACATGCGTTTGTTGTCCTAACCCTCCTGTCGCTCAGAGGGAGCTGGAGCAATGTCTCTGCTACCCGGTGCAGCTGCTAGATGCGGATGCTCCCTCTGGTTCTGCTTGGACTTCATGCCTGCTGGGTGGTCACGATGACAAAGAAGTAAACAGCTCTGGTATCAAAGACACCTTTGAGAGTTCTTAGAAGATCCGCCTGCACCAAGATGGGTAAAAGGAGTGGGTTCCCCATGCTTAGAAGCTGGTCTCTTCTCTAGTGTGCCTGGAACATAGGGTGTCCGCACCACAAACAATGGGAATGAACAACACACTCCTGATTCCCAGTGAATGGCACCTCTTTGGCAGATCATTATTAAAAAGCATTCACAGTAAAGCTAGTGAACCCATTCGGCTTTGCCTTACACTACTCCCATCACATGAGTGTGCATCTTCTAAGACAAGCATTCTCCTGTCCAAGCAAATGGCATAGGGACAAAGGACCCCACCCAGGCTTTGGGTCACATAATCCTGGACATACATTGTGAATCTACAGCAAGACCTTGGTGAATTATTGAACGTCTCTCAGCACTGGTTTCTTCTGTATCATTATCTGTCTCATGCTTTACTCTTGCTTTCCTAAAAGCTATCATCCAGAGTACACTTTGGAAAAGTAAATCCTGTCCATTCATTGTCTCTTTAAAACCCTCTGTGGGGTGCCTGGGTGGCTCAGTGTGTTAAGCCGCTGCCTTCGGCTCGGGTCATGATCTCGGGGTCCTGGGATTGAGTCCCACGTCGGGCTCTCTGCTCGGCGGGGAGACCGCTTCCCCCTCTCCCTCTCTGCCTGCCTCTCTGCCTACTTGTGATCTCTCTCTCTCTCTCTCTCTGTCAAATAAATAAATAAATAAATAAATAAATAAATAAAATCTTTTAAAAAATAAAAATAAAAATAAAATAAAACCCTCTGTGGCTTCAGTGCCACTTGTAATTTTGTATTAACTTCTTATCAAGACCTGCAACATCAGAATTGCAGGCCCTACCACAGAGTTCCTGAAGTGGTTACTGTTTCTTAGCAAGATGTCCAGATAATTCTTATGTACCTTACAGTTTGAGAAACACTGGCCTATAAGGCCCACCTGACCTTCCCATGAGTCTCTGGCTTGACTCACTTAACCTCCCCTTCATTATCCTCTAGGCACTCGGTCAGTCCTAGAATGCAGGACCTGTAGGGTCTTTGCCCCCTACCTAGGGCATCCAGCACTTAGATCAACTCATGAGCAGGACCTTCTTGTCATTTGAGTTTGAACTTACAGTTTGCTTTCTCAGAAACACTTTCTTTCTTTTCTTTCTTACCCTATGATTCCACCCAGTATAAGAACTGTAAGAGCTGGAATCTGACTTATCTTGACCATTGCTGCATCCCTAGTGCGTGGAACCATGCCTAATGTGTGGCTTTGGTCAAGAAATAACTTTGAATATGTCAAGAAATATTAGCCTCCCAGGATCGTACTAGGGTCTACATAGTACAGGGTGCTTGCTCACTTCATCTTTACTTTTTCCTCCTGCCTTTGTCTGTATGGTACTGAGATGCCTGGATTGTCCAGATCATGTTTGTGGTAACCCAAAGCCTCTGTATCAAGGTCTTGGGAGAGAGCTTAATCATGGTATCATCTTTTGAATTCTCTGAGTTTCAGTTTCTTCTGAACCTAACCCTGACATTTTTCTCCAATAGATGGTGGGGTAGAAGCAAATTAAGGAAAAGGAAGAATGAAAGAGGGACTACAAAGATCCCGAGACACAGCTGTACCCTTTACCTGTGTCGTGATGGTTCTAGATCTCAGACAAGGATAATCCCAGCAGGAATACGCAGCGCAACTGCTCATTTACATACGGGAAATTTGGAGTGCTGAGAGTTCGAACCTGTGTAGTTTATTCATTTATTTTTCCGAATTTGGTTGTCAAAAATGTGGAACACAGTGTGTGGCAAGTAGAGCCAGTTTCTCTAGCCATGCTATCTGAAATGGCTCCCTTTCGGTCCACTTGAAAATGCCAGGAAAATGCGGGGGAGGTTGAGAATGGCAGGGGTGAGCACATCAAGAACATCTGTGGAACTTGAGGACCTGAGTGGAGGGATGTGTTGATTAGAAGCCGTTTGCAGGTGGCTCTGCAGGAGCAAGACCACAGGCTTGGAAGGGCTATGGATAGATGTGGGGCTTGGCTGGTAACTGTTTAACAATAGTAACTACTGTCGTTTACTAACTGTGGAGTGTTCCTTAATCCTTCTGGCCCTTGGTGCTCTAAGCAGCAAGAGTTAGAAAATGCTGGTATCCTGCTCCCAGAGCTGTAAGAAGAGATGAGATCTGTGTGCAAGGCTTCAGCATGCCCAGGGTGGGGGCAGCATCCTACAGATTATAATCCTTCGATACACATTAGCAATTACCAGAATTATTGGGAGGCAGAGAGCAGACTGACAGGGCGACATTCCTGCTGCCTCCCTATCTCAAATGTATGTGGCTATCATTCAGATGTCCCTTTTGTCTCTCGCGTGCTCACACCTTCCTCTGTCTCTCTACGTTTATCTCCTTCCTCCAGACAGAAATTGTGAAACAACCAGATGGATGGGTCAGAGAGCCACAGTTCGAAATGGGCAGAATATAAGAGCAAAGGGACCAGGTGGATGGAAAAATAAACAGCTCCCTTTTGTGCCTTGTCCAGATGACAAAACCCAAAAATTCATTTGTGGACCCAGATATAATTGGCTGCTCCAGGAAGTAGTCGTCACCGGGAACAGTTGAGGAACGTGTACGAAAGCAGGGAAAGAGAAGCATGAGACAGAGTGGAGGAACGGTTTTACCTTAGCTGCCAGAGCAATCCCCCCTTGACCTAGCCAAGGGAGAAGAGATGAATGTTCCACTTGATAGGACTTGAAAAATGAAACTTAAGTATAACACAAATGGAATAATTTAAGCGGTATCAGAATAAGTATATAATTTCTCTAATGTAGGAAGATAGGCACTGATATTTTATTGCAATGAACTGCCTGATTTTTTTCTTCCCTGGGCTAAGACGGTTTTTATTAATTATGTTGGTGGTAATGTCGAAATTTCGCTTTTCTCTGTGAAGTTTTGTAAGCTTGTTTCTCTACTGTAATGATAATGAGGAACATCCTAAATATCTTCTCTTCTTACCACTCTTCATGAATTTCTAATTCTGTGGCATTTATCTCCCGTGAGCTGTAGAGCTGTGAGCTATTTAGAACCTTCATTTATTATTCTCCCAATTAGCTGGCATAAATGTGGGCAAATAATGTCTCATTTCTGATAGACAAATGTGCTAGATGTGCCATTAAAAAAAGTTTGCTTGTACTCTAATCCCTGCGTTTTCTGATGAGGTCTGGGAGTGGGAATGATTTGCCCAAATAAGTAGGTATTTGGACCTTGGCTGGGATCCCTTCACTTTTATTTCATTCCAGGCTCTTATCATGACACCACAGGGGTTCTTTTTGCATGGAAATGTATTATACTTTACATGACAAACACTGGGAACTCCAGGGGTTTAAGCTTGAGTTTTTGGTACTTGGCTTCAGGCCTGGGGTTAATTCTGAAACCTGCTAAACTATAAGCCAGTGAAATGTCATTAAATCTCTTGACAAGAAGACTACTGTGCCATGAACAGCTTTATCAGACAGGGTGTATTAGCTCCTTTTTGCTGCTGTGACAAGTTAAGCAGAAATTGAGTGGCTTAAAATGAAACACATTTATTATCTTGAAAATTTGGAGATCAGTGAGTGGGCTAAAATCAGCAGAGCTGCCCTATTTCTGAATGATCAAGGAGTGAATGCATTTCCTTGGCTTGTCTGGCTTCTGGAGGATGCCTACGCTCCTTGGCTCATGGCCGAGCATCACTCCAACCTCTTCATCTCTTTCATGCTTTGTTCTCTGACTCTAATCTTCCTGCCTCCTCTTATAAGGCCCCTCATGCTATTATTATTGGACTCCCTCATATAATCCAGGATATCTCCTCCTCTCCAGACGGTTCCTTAATTACCAGTTCCCTTTTGTCAGGTAAGGTATTGTAGTCACAGATTCTAAGAATTGGGATGTGGACTGCCCTGAGGGAGGGCCCTACAGTGGCCCTATAAGTCTTCCAGGTTTTTGCCTTGGCCTACCTGCCTCACCCCTGTAACAAGTCTATGCTGTAATTACAGATGGAGGGGAAGGCGGTAGCTGTTTGTGGGTACGTCCCTCTTCCCCCGCCATCCATTCATTCTGGGCAGGCTGTCTAGTTTGTGGCCGTCTTCGCAGAACAGCCTTCTCTAAGAATGCTCACCGAATAGCATGACCTTATGGGGGGAGGGAGGGTTCTATATTGGTTCTATTCTAGTCTGCCTAACTTGGAAAGTGTTTGGTCTGACTATTCAAAAAGTGGATGTCTTCCCTAGACAACCAAAGTCATGGCCACAAAAAAATTGTCAAGATGGGATTGCAGATGTCTTGGCTTGGCATAGCCCAAGTGCCTGTGTTCTGTGTGCAGCACTCACAGCCCTCTGGAACCAATTTATAGGTCCTAGAAGCTCACCCTATATTCCATATTCAATATTATCATTATTTTTTAAATTCTTCACTGCATGAATTGCTATTTGAGAATTCATCACGGATTTATTCGGTGTTGGCTCTCTTCCAAGCATTGCCGTACATTCTAGGGATACAAAAATGAATACACCTTAGCATCTCCCTTCAAGGAAGTGATTATTCAATATAGCGGTGTTCAAAGTGTGGCCTCTGGATCCATCACCATCGCCATTTCTATATTTCTTGATAGAAATGCACATTGATAGATAGAAATGCATGTGATAGAAATGGGCCTTATCTAAGACCTACAGAATCAGAAACCCTTAAAGATGATTCTCTAGCAATCTGCATGTTAACAAACCCTCTGGGTGATTCTGGGGCATGCTCTAGTTGGGGGACTAGTGACTGGGCTAATAGGGGAGACAGAAACACACACAGGTGACAGCACAACACTTATAATCCGGGCTCTAAGAATAGTGTTGAGTATGTGATGTAAAAACCCAAATGGAAAGGTCACCAAAAGGGCTGAGCAGGTTTCACATCAAAGTTAACGTTTGATCTGGCCTGGGAAAGATATGTAGGGACATTTCTTAGATTATCTTCCGAGCCTTGATGTACCCTGAAGTCACGGAGGTTCCATCTGGCTGGTGCACAATGTATGTGGGGGAGATTCAGAGTAGCTGAATGCAGGATTTAGAAAGGACTTAGATTTTGAAGGACCTTTTTTCTCAAGCTGACATGAATGGGATGGTTTTCTTTTTCTGTTTCCATAGTTGGTTTCCATAGTTTCCAACTGTTTCCATAGTTGGTTAGTATTGAGAAAACTGATGTGAACATTCTTGGGCAAGTCACTTTTTGTAAACAAACGCATGTCTATTTCTTTTCAGTAAATGCCTAGGAGTGGAATTTTAGGGTCATAGATGGGTACATGTTCAGTTTTATTAAAAAAAACAACAACAACCAACAACAACAGCAGTGAAATTGTTGCTCAAAATGGTTGGTGTTCCATGTACATCCCCACCAAACATTGTATGAAGATCCCAGTTATTTGATATTTTCACTAGTTTTGCAGTTGTTAGTCTTTTAAATTTTGGCCATTCTTTTTTTTTTTAAGATTTTTTTTTAAATTTTTATTTATTTGTCAGAGAGAGAGAGAGAGAGCGCGAAAGAGCGAGCATAGGCAGGCAGAGGCAGAGGGAGAAGCAGGCTCCCCGCCAAGCAAGGAGCCCGATGTGGGACTCGATCCCAGGATGCTGGGATCAAGACCTGAGCCGAAGGCAGCCACTCAACCGACTGAGCCACCCAGGTGTCCCAATTTTGGCCATTCTGATGGGTCCACAATATCATCTATGGGTGGCTTAACTGGCATTTTCCTGATGAGTATTGAAGTTAAGCAGAATTTTATGTGCATATTGGTCATTTCTATATCTTTGTGAAGTGTCATTTTTTTAACTTAAATTCAATTAGCCAATATATAGTACATCATTAGTCTTTGATGTAGTGTTCAGTGATTCATTAGTTGTATATAACATCCAGTGCTCATCACATCACCTGCCCTTCTTAATGTCCAATCACCCAGTTACCCCATCCCTCCACCCTCCTCCCTTTCCACAACCCTCAGTTTGTTTCCTAGAGTCAAGAGTCTCTCATGGTTTTTCTCCCTCTCTGATTTCTTCCCAATTTTCCTTCCCTTCCCCTATGATCCTCTGCACTATTTCTTATGTTCCACCTATGAATGAAACCATAGGATAATTGTCTTTCTCTGATTAACTTATTTTGCTCAGCATAATCCCCTCCAGTTCCATCCATATCAATGTAAATAAAAGGTATTCATTCTTCCTGATGGCTGAGTAATATTCCATTATATATCTTCTTTGTCCATTCATCTGCTGAAGTACCTCTTGACTCCTTTCACAGTTTGGCTATTGTGGACATTGCTGCTATGAACATTGGGGTGCAGGTGTCCTTTTCTTTTCACTACGTCTGTATCTTTGGGGTAAATACCTCGTAGTGAAATTGCTGGGTCTTGGTGTAGCTCTAGATTTAACTTCTTGAGGATCCTCCATACTGTTTTCCAAAGTGGCTCCACTAGCTTGCATTCCCACCAACAGTGTAAGAGGGTTCCCCTTTCTCTACATCCTCACCAACATTTGCTATCTTGTTAATTTTTGCCATTCTAACTAGTGTAAGGTGGTATCTCATTGTGCTTTTGATTTGTATTTCCCTGACGCCGAGGGATGTGACACACGTTTCATGTGTCTGTTGGCCGTTTGTATGTCTTCTTTGCAGATGTGTCTGTTCATGTCTTCTGCTCATTTCTTGACTGGATTATTTGTTCTTTGGGTGTTGAGTTTGAGAAGTTCTTTATAGATTTTGGATACTATCCCTTTATCTCTTATGTCATTTGCAAATATCTTTTCCCATTCTGTAGGTTGCCTTTTGGTTTTATTGACTGTTTCCTTTGCTGTGCAGAAGCTTTTTATTTTGATGAGATCCCAATAGTTCATTTTTGCTTTTGTTTCCCTTGCTTTTAGGGATTGTGTCTTGCAAGAAATTATTGTGGCTGAGGTCAAAGAGGTTGGTGCTTGTATTCTCCTCTAGGATTATGATGGATTCCTGTTTCACATTTAGGTCTTTCATATATTTTGAGTTTATCTTTGTATATGGCATAAGATATGGTCCAGTCTCATTCTTCTGCATGTGGCCGTCCCATTTTCCCAGCATCATTTATTGAAGAGACTGTCTTTTTTCCATTGGATAGTCTTCCTGCTTTGTCAAACATTAGTTGACCATAGAGTTTAGGGTCTTTTCAAAACTTTGACCCATTTTAGTGGATTGTCTTATTCTTAGTTGTTGGGTTTTTTATGTATACATAACTCTAGCTATTTGTCAGATAAAGGTTTTATACTGCCCCCAAATTTGAGAATAAGCATGTTTAAGAAACATGGTGTTGGCTGCCTGAGCATATTCAATAGAATTCTCAGGCTGCAGAGATTAAGCAGAAAAGAATAGTTGATGTGTTATCAAGGCCCGCCACGAGTGCAGGATAGAAAAAAATAAATAAATAAATGCTTATTTATTTATTTTTTGCCTTGGATTAATATAGTACTAGTGCGAATGGAATGCGTCTTAGTCAGTGTGGGTTCTTATAACAGAATTCCAGAGACTGGTTGGCTTAAAACTACAAACATTTATTGCTTTCCATTTGGAGGCTGAGAAGTCCCAGATGAAGGCACTGGCAGATTTGATATCTGGTGAGGGTCCACTTTCTGGTTTACAGATGGTACCTTCTAGCTCTAACCTCACTTGGAAGAAGCAAGCTGGCTCTGTGAGGTCTCTTTTATAAGGGCACTAATCCCATTCATGAGGGCTCCACCCTCTTGACCTAAGCCCCACCTAGAGGCCCACTTCCTAATACCATCATGTTGGGCATTAGGTTTCCAGGTATAAATTTTGGAGCTGATGTAAACACTCAGACCATAGCAGAGGATAACAGAATGGAGACAAATTTCTTAGGTAAAATGCAGACAGTGGTGATCACAGGCTAGATGGTAGGACTGGAGAGATGACACAATTGAGTAGGATTCTGGATTGCTAGCTCACACCATTTGAGGGCTCAGGTATAACTACAGTAAAGAAAGAGGAAGAATATATAATGAGAATGATTTAGAACTTGCTATATTTTGAGATTTGGACATGAAAGTGTAGATGTGTAATGAGTTGGACATAAAGGTCTTGAACTCTTTATAGATGAGCAGTTCTGTGGCTTATTTGATTGATTAGGAAATAAAAGTCCTCGAAAGAAAGAGTAACTTGATCAAAATCTAAGGGGCACATCCCAGTCTATAACCCAGGGCTCTTGTTTCTTTATGTTGTGTTTTTCCTACCCCTCAGGCTACTCAGAGATGGAACTCCCACAGCAGAACTCAGATTATTAGTGCATAAACAGAACTTGATTTGGTAAACATTGAGATCTTCTCTCCAAACAGCAGTACACCAAAGGGAACTGCCAGATGCGTTTCTGCAGTTCATTAGCTGCTTTAATGCCAGCTGCTGAGTTTGCTCACCAATGGTGATTAGAGGTACAGGTTGTTTCAAATGATGCCAGGTGTAGTTCAAGTCCATTGGCTCTTCCGTCTTTTGCTCTTTAAAGGAGATTAAAATTTAGATGCCAATGTGGTATAGCATAATTGACTACCTGATATCAAATAAGCTTGCCAAAAACAGATGTTTGCTAACACAGATGCAAAAGTGAGAGAAACGAGATAATAGCTGTGATCTTATGTTGAAACAGATTGGCTCCACGTTCCATCTTTTTTTCAGCAGTTTATTTTTTAGGAACAAAGCAGTTTCTAGATGTTCATGGCTAATATATAGACATACGATTTATTTTAGCATACTGATCTTGTATGTTGCAACCTTGGTGAACTCATTTAGTTCTGGTATTTAAGTTTTTATTTAAATTCCAGTTAATTAACATACAGTGTAATATTAGTTTCAGGTATAGAATTTAGTTGTTCATGACTTGCTTACATCATGCTCCTCCTTCATTCCTTCCCTACCCCTCACCCCCCCATCCCTCTGGTAACCATCCTTTTGTCACATTCCATAGTCACATTCCTATAGTCACATTCCATCTTGATTCTGACTCAGATGCCAACAATTTCATGTGTACTATTTTATAAAAGTCTTGAACTTGACCTCCCAGTTACTGAAACCAAGACTATGACTACTCAGTAGATTGGCCAGCACCACAGACTCTGCCCTCCAATTGTACAAACCTGCATATTTCAAGCATTATTAAAATCAATTCATTTCCAAGAATTACCGTAAGCATTCTGGGATTCAAAAAAAAAAAAGTCCATGAGTATAATTTTATTATAGGGAATACCATAAATTCCAGCTGGAGGCTTTCTCATACAAGTAAAACAAAACTATAAGCATGCAAACTTGAGAGAAGTTGGTATTGCAGATGTGGCAACAAGAATGAAAATACTATGTCTATCTGCTTATTAAATAGGTATCCTACCAGTGAGTAGGGAAGGCGAGACTTTCTTTAAATTGAGATTCCAAATGAGAATTGGATAAGAATTCTAAGCAAATACTCTGTGGTCCCAGACCCTCTTCCAAATTGACTCGTTTCCTTAGTGAGCCTCTGCTTTTCCATTTCAGAACTGTGACTGTTCTCCACCATCTTTCCTTCACCTCTGACTCAGAGAGAAACAAATGCTCATGTAGAAACAATTGTACTTTAAAAATCATAATCATACCTCTAAGAAATTATCTTCCCTCATCACCTAATATCACCAGTTATCTGGATTTCATCATTATAATCAGGTCCAAAAATTCATTTACCAAGTATCTAAGGGCCAACTCTAGATTATAAGCTGTCCTAAGTGCTAAATCCTATTATAAACACTAAGTCCTAAGTGCTAAGTCCTATATCCTAAAAAACATAGCAGTAAACAAAGTACAAAGAAAGATCCCTGCTACGAATGGATTTATGTTCTACCAGATAATAAGTAATATTTATAGAGTGCCTATACTGCTGGTCATGTCCCACGTATTTATATATTCTGTATTATTGACTCATTTACTCTCTAGCACACCCTGATTAGCCTCATTATACAGATAAACTAAAGCACAGAGAGGGTAAGTAACACAGAAATCTAGTGAATATCAGAACTGCTGTACAAGCTCACATCCTTGGTTTTCCTTGCTACTCATCATACTTATTCCCGTAAGGACTTCATCCAGGCTCCTGCCTTTAGATAACACTGATAGGAGCTCCTAGGTGGGGGGGCTCAGTCAGTTAAGCATCTGCCTTTGGCTCAGGTCATGAATCCCAGGGTCATGGAATTGAGCCCCGCCTCCAGCAGGCTCCACACTCAGGAGGGAGTCTGCTTCTCCCTCTTCCCCTGCCCTTGCTCATGCTCTTCCTCTCTTTCTCTCTCAAATAAAGAAAATCCATAAAATAAATGAATAAATAACACTGATAGGGCAATGGACCCCCAAATTTATATCTCACATCCCCCCCCCCTCTGGAATACTAGGCTTATATATCCCATTGCCTATCTCTGGTTTGATTTCTATTAAATTTTCTATCAAAATGTCTGTCAAATTTTCATTGCAGATGTACCAAATTAATCTCCTCATCTTCCCTAGACCTACTTATAGTCTTTTCCATGCCACTGGATGACATCTGTATCTTTCCAGTTGCTCATCCCAAAACCTCTGTTTCTACTATCTCCCACATACATTTGGGCTCTATATTCAACCATCGAGGATGCTTCATACCAGCCCATTGTTACGGCCATAGCATAAGCCACATGATCTCTCCCCCGAACTGCCACAGTTGGCTCTATCAACGCTGGACTTCTCGGTCTTCATTGAACACACAGGCTTCTATCTTAAGGCTGTTGCACACAGTCTCTGCCCTCTGCTAGGATGTTTTCCCCCAAATATCCACATCTGAAATCTGGCTCTTCTGTCAGACCTCTGCTCCCAAGTTACTTTCTTAAAGAGGCCTAACATGAACTTGGTATTTAAAACTGTAATATCCCCTTCACTCTGTATTTCTATTCTTGCTCTGATTTTTCTCCATTGACACAAAATCTCCTTGATTACTTTTCTGTAGAATGTTTCATCTCCTAAAGAATTACATAATTTACCTGTGTTACTCATTTTGTCTATTCTGCTAGAATGTAAGCTCTGAGAAAACAGCGATTTTTGTATCTTTTGTTCACTGGTGTATCCTGATAACCTACAATAGTGTCTGATACATAATAGCTATTCAGTGATTAATTCCTGCGCGGATTAGACAAAAGCCCTTTATAAGACGTCAAGGAAAGTAGCATTCCAGAGTTAGAGAACAATCAAAAGAACTTAGGTGGGTGTGACCTTGGCATTTTTATGAAATTGAAAGAAAATCAGTGTAGCTGAACTCCATAACTCAGGGGGAGGGGAAGTGGTATGAAGTTGTCTTGCAGAAATCAGAAGAAGGAAGCCTTGGAGGGCTTTACAAGAAAGGGTGAGAAGTGTGGGCTTTATTCTAAATGTTGCTGAATCATTTGAGAGTTTTTAAGCAGAGTAGAGACATAACTAAGCTTAAGTTAAAATACAAACCGGCTGCTATGTGCAGGGTGAATTGTAGGGAGGCAGATTTGAAGCAGGCAGGTAATTTTGGAAAAATGCTTGGCATTAACTACCAAGGTCGAACATAAGTATATCCTAGACCCTGCCATTCCATGCTTAGTTATGTACAGAAAGTAAGTGTGTTAACAAGTGTGCTGAAAGAAAAAAATAAAATTAAACAAACAAACAAACAAACATGTGCTCTAAAAGGACAGGTGGAAGACTCAGGACAGCATTACTCATAATACACAAAAACTAGAATCAACCCAAATGACCTCAACAGTAAATTGTGACGTATTCGTGCAATGAAATACAGCATGGCCATAAAAAGACCTTGAACTCCCAGCTATGTGGAACCACATGAATGAATGTCACAAACACATTCTTAAATTAAAAAAAAAAAATTTTTAGAAACAAAAGATGACATCTGTATGGTGGCTGGACTCCAGAAACGGCCTGCAGTGGACTGGGCCTCAAGGAATTTTATACAGGGGCCTGCAGCACTGAATGTGGCCTCGCCTATGACTAACTTTCCCCCGTCAATGTGGTGGAGGCGACATGGGCCAGTTCTAGGTCTAAGCATTAAGGAGGCTTTGAAGTTTCCACTTTGGTGCTTTTGAGATTTCCGAGCCGTGTGTAGCTACCCTGCTGGACAGACCAGCTGGAGAGGCCTCGTGGAAGGGACAGGTCTGAGCCTCTCATGGGATGCCGCCCGATGGCGAGCGCATGAGACAGCCGGGGCAGGAGCTACACGCTGAGTCCAGTCCCTCCACAGAACCATGAGAGACAGTCAAGTGTTGCTTTAGGCCACTAAGTTTCGGATAGTTTCTTGGGTGGCCATAGATAACTAAAGCAGACCTGGGAGCTGGGTGCCGCTCTAACAAAACCCTAGACGTGCGGCCTTGGCTTTGAGCACGGGCAGCACACAGAGGCCAGGAGGCTGTGTGGCGACCCATGTAATGTGAGGCGGCAGGAGCGCCAGCGCCGTCCGCAGCTTCCCGTAGGAAGATGTGGATGTAGAGCATGGCAAACCCAAGCGGGAACTGTTAGACTTTTAGGCAGACAGAGGAGACATTTCCAAGTCAGAACCTTCTGGGTCCCTGGAAAAAGAATCTCCACGTAAGAAATAGCTTTGAGGGAAATAGGAAGTTCAGAGTCTTTCCGTTAAAATGTGATCTTCTCAAGATCTCAAAGGTCGTCGCCTACAGGCCCTCTTCGTGCCTATAGGGGCTTCAAAACCCTTAAGGATGTTGTTTCCTAGGACCCTAACGCTACATCCAAGACAGAGGGCCCTCTCTGCAAGAGATGTGTGGGTGTGGCTTTCGTCTAAATGAGCAGATTATCCCTTGAATCCCAGAAGGCTGACGGAGTCCCAGTCCTTTGGGAGTGAAAAGGTGAGAGGCTATTCAAAATGCAGGAAGGTTTTAGGGGCCCTAAATCCTTATGGACAGGAAGCTGTCTGAGAAGGCTATGAAATGGGTTATTTCTTATGGAAAATGAAGAATGCCTCAGAGGCTGGCATGCAGAGGCATTGTAGAGTGACTCCCATCCGAGGAGCAGGATGGGCCTTTGTGGGGAACTGGCAACGTGTTCCCGGCCAAAGTTCACATTTGTTGGGAATGAGTGGTTGCAATGTGCTCCCCTGCTCTTCCTCCGGGTAAAGAGAGTGGCTCATGTGGCCCCTCTTGTCCCTCTCTCATCGTTGCTTATCGGGGGGTGGCTGGGCAGCTAAGGTCACTTGAGTTCACACGTGTTCCCATGGACAGGACTCCTACCCACAGAGCTTTATCCACACCTGACCTCATTTAGAAAACAGGTTCTTAGAATCCAGCCCCTCTCTCCGTGCTTATTAGATTGAAATGTTGAGGGTGGGACGCAGTGGGTTTATTTTACATGCGGGTTACGTGACTCTGTGGGAACCGTACGACTGACTAGCCACTCAACTCGAAGAAAGATGGCTCCCCTGTGAATACTTCCCGGCATTCCCTGTATAGTAAGTTTCAGGACCTCTTTGTCTGATTATTCCTTTACCTAGCACCCTGTTCCTGATTTATAGGTGAGATATCTGTTAGTCTAACTAAAAATACTTATTTGAGTTACTTGCCTTTAAAGCAACAGCCCCTCTCCTGCCTTGAATTAACACTTGTTTTACCTCAGGTCATTATTTTTTTTTTCCATGCATGTGTGTATGTGTGTTATTTTTCTTTCATGTTGAAATTTCCCCCCAAATTACAGGTGATGTTGGATTGTCCATTTAGATTTAAGAAGCAGACAATAAAAATGTTGACTGGAAACATAGATGGAGTTTGTCAAACAGCAAGACTTCATTTTAAGATCAACAGTTGTTCCTACAACAAGAACTCTGTACTTGGGGTCCTTGGGTGGTTCAATCAGTTAAGCGTCCGACTCTTGATTTCAGCTCAGGTCATGATCTCAGGGTCATAGGATAAAGCCCTGGCTTGGGCCTAGAGCCTACCTAAGATTCTTTCCCTCCCTCCCTCTCTGTCCCCCCCCCCAAAACAAACAAACAAACAAACAAACAAACGAAAAAAACCTCTGTACTCGTTCTCTCTGAGAACTCCTTGAAATACATTTTCATGTCTAGTTTCTTTCGGTCATTCAGGTGTCCCTTCAAATGTCCCAAATTCATCCACACCTTCCCTGGGAGAAGTGTGTAGTCCATACCACCACCACCACATGCATACAGACCATCTCTCTACATTTTATTCTTGGTAGGATTGATTTCTGTCCTAAGCGACCCCGAGGGCTTGCTTATTTCATGTGTTCGGTCGGCTGTCTCTTGGACTGGAATGTAAAACTGTGAGTCGAGGATTTCAGTGGCTCTCTTTACCATCAGCTCCTCAACATTTACAAGTCATTGTATACTGCATGTTATTAATAAATACTGATCAAGAGAAGTAATGATTAAAGCCCCATTCAGCCATTCTATTTTTCTAAGAGAGAGCAAGGACAGGGATGGGCGGAAGAGCAGAGGGAAAGGGAGAAAATCCCAAGCAGAATTTGTTCCTGAGCAGGGAGCCTAAGGCAGGCTCAATCTCACCACCCTGAGATCAAGACCCAAACTCAGATCAAGAGTCTGATGCCTGACTGACCACACCACTCAGGCCATCTTGATGACGAAAGTCTCACAAAGGTATCTTAACTCCTATCCTACAATAAATCATCTGAGTGCCCTAACGCAACATTAAGAAAATGGCTGTAACATTTTATAACAGATGCTGTTGATGTCTGCTATAAAACTCTCTTTATGACAGTACTACGAGATCATAAAAGTCCAGGCTGAGAAGACTATTTTCAGCAGTGTTTTTAAAAGAAAGATGACTTCATACTGCATTGTCTTTCACAGCAGAAATAACGCATGCAAGGAAAGGGTGCAAGATTGAGGTCAGAACGTCTGTGTTTGAATCAGGGCTCTGTCACTTATTAGTTGTGTGACCTGATTCAAATAGCATAAGCTCTCTGAGTCGATATCTTTGTATGTAATTTAAGGATAATAACCCACACACACAGTTGAGGATCTGTGAACATACTCACATTGCATGTCACGAAATAATCGATGAATAATCCTTTGCTTCCTATAGGTTTTACATTTGGAAGTATTCTATGATGTCTAAGTTAGGTCTCTTCTGCTCTCTGTTCTCTATTGCTAATGTTTTAACAGAAACTACCCCACAAATATGATGCTTAAAGTTTTACACCTTATGGTTTCATACAGATTTTATAAAATTATTCTATTTCTGTGAAAAACATGCCTTTGGAATTTTGGTTTGGATTGCATAGATTGCTTAGGATAGTATGACATTTTAATTATATTATTCTGTCCATGAGTGCAGGTATCTTTCCATATACTTGTGTCCTCTTCAATTTCTTTCATCCATGTGTTAAAGTTTTCAGGGAACAGATCTTTCACCCTCTTGGTTAAATTTATTCCTAGGTATTTTATTCTTCTTAGTGGAATTATAAATGGGATTTTTTTCTTAATTCCTCTTTCTCATAATTTGTTAGTAGTATATAGAAACACGGATTTCTTTTTTTTTTTTAATTTATTTATTTGTCAGAGAGAGAGGGAGAGTGAGCACAGGCAGACAGAGTGGCAGGCAGAGGCAGAGGGAGAAGCAGGCTCCCCGCCGAGCAAGGAGCCCGATGTGGGACTTGATCCCAGGACACTGGGATCATGACCTGAGCCGAAGGCAGCTGCCTAACCAACTGAGCCACCCAGGCGGCCCCGGATTTCTATATATTGATTTGATACCCTGGAACTTCACAGAGTTCATTTATTCTGACAGTTTTTGATGGAGTCTTTAAGGTTTTCCATATATAATAGTTCATCTGCCAATAGTGATAATTTTACTTCTTCCTTTCTGATTTGGATGCATTTTACTTCTTTTTCTTGCCTAAGTCCCCTGGCTAGGATTCCAATATGATGTCAAGTAAAAGCAGCAAGAGTGGACATCCTGTCTTCTTCCTGATCTGAGAGGAAATGGTTTCAAGTTTTCCTCCACTGAGTATGATGTTAGCTATCGTTTGTCATATAAGGCTTTATTATGTTGAGGCATGTTCTCTCTACACCCATTTTATTGAGTTTTTAGCATAAATGGATATTGAATTTGGTCAAATGTCTTCCCTGCATGTTGGGATGATCATATGATTTGTATCTTTCATTTTTTAAAAATGTGTGCATCACACGGATTTGCAAGTGTCAAACCATCCTTGGATCCTTGGAATCACACTTGATCAAGTATACAATTCTTTTAAAGTACTATTGAATTCAGTTTGTTAATATTCTATTGAGGATTTTTGCTTTTATGTTCATCAAGGAAATTGACCTGTAATCTTCCGTTTTTGTGGTGTCCTTGTTTGGCTTTGGTAAAATGAGTTTGAAGGGTTCCCTCCCTCCTCTCTGTTGGAAGAGTTTGAAAAAGATTGGCATTAATCTGTTGAATGTTTGCTAGAGTTCACCAGTGAAGCCATCTGGTTCCGGGTTTTTGTTTTGAGGAGGTTTTTGATTACTTGTTGAATCTCCTTATTAGTAATTGGTCTGTGCAGATTTTCTGTTGCTTCACAATTCAGTATTAGAAGTTTGTAAGTTTCTAAGAATTTATCCATCTCTTCTGGATTGTCTAGTTTGTTGACACACAATTGCACTTAGTGTCCCTTATGATCTTCGCCATTTCCATGATGCCAGTCATAACTTCTCCTCATTTATTTCTGATTATACCAGGGTAGGTGTCCCCTTATTGATAATTCCAGATAAAGATTTATTAATTTTTCTTTTCATAGAACCATCTCTTGGATTCATCGATCTTTTCTATTATCTTTTTAGTCTCTATTTCATCTGTATCTTCTCTGATCCTTGTTATTTCCTTCCTCCTATTAACTTGAGCTTTGCTTGTTTTTTCTAGTTCCTCAAGGTATAAAGTTAGGTTGTTTATTTGAGATTTTTCTTGTTTTTTGAAATAAGTATTTATTGTTATGAACTTCTCACTTAGGACTCCTTGTCTCGCATCCCATATGTTTAGGTATGTTTGAAGGCATCATGTAACTCTCTTACAAAGTCACAGATATTTTTGTCATACCCACGTCCCCTGTTGCCCTGTGCGGACAGTGGCACCTTCTCCGTTTCCCAGTCCTCTGTCCGCACCTGAGGTCCTGGACAGACTTCCTCAGGTCGTTGGCCCCTGAGTCTGCCACAGAAACATCCAGGTCATCTATCCATGCATTGTTAGCCATTCCTAGCCAGCGTGTCCTTTATTCTCCCCGTTACGAGTTGATTTTAAATGTGGGCTGAAATATTTGTTTCTTCCTCTAATCAGGCAGGAGAGAAAATAAGGAGCAGTGAGCACTCTGTGGAAATAGGCAACAGTGCTTTGTGCCCAAAGCAGCATTCATGACCTGAACATGCTCCGGGGAGAACACAGTTGTTATAATGAGCATTTATTTTATATCATTTTCTCCCCTACGGAATAGCAAATTGACAAATGGACAATTTGGTGCAACCTTAATGATTTTGTCATTAAAAATGTTTTTATGTGGGGCGCCTGGGTGGCTCAGTGGGTTAAAGCCTCTGCTTTCGGCTCAGGTCATGATCCCAAGGTCCTGGGATCAAGCCCCAATCGGGCTCTCTGCTCCGCGGAGAGCCTGCTTCCTCCTCTCTCTCCCTGACTGCCTCTCTTGCCTACTTGTAATCTCTGTCTGTCAAATAAATAAATAAAATCTTTAAAAAAAAGATTAAAAAAAATAAATACTTATTAAAAAAAATGTTTTTATGGAGAGACCGTGCTAGCAAAGCATCTCTATGAATACATCGGGCCATCGAAGGCCCCCCACCCCCTCCTCTCCCTGCCTGTGGCTGCATATGAATCCATGTGCTTCCATACCAAGCTTGATTCATTTCTAAATACAACATCCTATGGTTGTAATATAGGATAGTATCTTACTCTGAGTCTATTTTCATCTTTAATGTCATAGATATTAATGAAATAGGATGTTTAGGGGCACCTGCATGGCTCAGTTGGTTAAGCGACTGCCTTTGGCTGGGGTCATGATCCTGGGTTCCTGGGATCAAGCCCCATGTTGGACTCTGGCTCAGCACGAAGCTTGCTTCACCTTCTCCCTCTGCCTGCCGCTCCCCCTGCTTGTGCTCTCTCTTGCTCTCTTGCTATCTCTCTCTGTTAAATAAATAAATCTTGAAGAAGAAGAAAGAAGAGGAAGAAGAAGAAGGAAGAAGAAGAGGAATAAGAAGAAGAAGAAGAAGAAGAAGAAGAAGAAAAGAAAGGAGAAGAAGAAAGAAGAAGGAGGAGGAGAAGGAGGAGGAGGAGGAGAGGAAGAAGAGAGGAGGAAGGAGAAAGAGGAAGGAGAAGGAGGAAGGAGAAGGAGGAAGGAGAAGGAGAAGAAGAACAACAAGAACAACAAGAACTGGCTCTGTGTCCCCCTCCCCAAAATCCAGGTACATCCACAAACAGGACCAGCAACGAGCACTTCCGGGCCATATGAAGATCTAGGGCTCATCTACTGATTTAGTCAGCGTTCTTCAGGGAAGCAGAACAGACAGAAGGTAGGTAGGCCAGCTGGTTGATTGATCAATCACAATAGGTAGCTTTATTCATCCACCATTTATAGAGCGAAAAGAAGGATGTATTGTAGGTTATAGGTCTGCAGTGTAAAGGCCTGGAAACCAGGAAGGATAGTGGTGTGAAGCCTGTCTGGTCCAGAGGTGGGACCAGACCTTTGTCCTAGCTCAAGAGCATCAGGCCAGGAGCCACTTCTTGTTGAACTTTTTGTTCAATTCAAGCCTCGAGCAGATTGGATGAGGGCTGCATGTGCTGCTCAGGGCGATCTGTTCTTCAGTCTGCTGATCCAAATGTTAGTCTCACCCCCAAACCCTCGGACAGACCTAGAATAACGTTTAAACAAACACCTGGGCACTCTGTGTCCAGAATTTACAGAAAAAATTAACCTCACATCTAGGCTCACAATATACCTGCCAGAGTAAAAATGCTGTTAAAAAATTATGGAACAGGTTTGATAAAATGCAG
>PISX010021896.1:0-32627 GCA_004024625.1 Mellivora capensis
CTGTCAAATGAATAAACAAAATCTAAAAAAAAAAAAAATGAAGCAAAGATAACAACAATGTAAGGTGTGTGTGTGAAAGAGAGAGAGAAAGGGAAAGGAAAGACAAAAAAAAAAACAGATGCATATCTGGTAAAGTTATATAGTAAGTATATCTTTAACCAACTAAAAAGTGCAAAAAATTTTGGGTTTTTTTTTTTTTGTCTCATTTAACAAGGTCAAAAAAAAAACATGTTTAAACAGCAAAATAGAAATGTTCATCTTGAATCTTCCAAACACTTAAGTCTGATGATGAGAAATTTATTGCAGAAGAAGCTGTATTGCTTATGGCACAATAAAAAACATTTAAAGGTTGGGTACTTCTAACCAAGTGTTATAAGGAACCTTATCAATTCTCTACAAATTTGAGCTAAATTATATTCATTTCCACTGATGGTTTACAGAAGATCTTTCTTAGCAAAATAAAACTTCACTTTAACCTTGATATTTTCTGGACTTTTGCATTTTTGGATACCCCAAGGCAGTGCATTTAAATCACTCCTTTTATGTAAAATAATATTATAAAGAGGGTACTGTTAACATGCTTGTGTTCTAATCCATAAGGCCGGTATTAATAAGACAGAGCATATGAGGGTTTTCAGGTAAGGCAATGATCTCATCTATGAGTCATAGTGCCTCTCCATTACAAACTATAGTCATACTTTGTGCCCTTTTTTTTGTCATAGACATACGGCATTAAATTATAAAAAGTCTAAGAAACCTTGAGGCTACAAGGGAAAAAAAAGCCTGAATTATGAAAAGAGACTAGACCAGTAACTCTGTGATCAAAGGCTTCAGGAGAGTTGCTCAAGATTTGGCCACAGACCAAATCCTTGGGTCAATGAATAGGGGGTGCTTGACACTTAATTGAGTTTAAAGAGTAACTTAGTAACAAAGGATCAAGTGAAATGAAATAACTTGTACAGATGTTGAAATATCAGTTGTGGTTCATTGTAACAATGCAACCAAAGTGGCATTTTTCCTTTAAGATATTTCACAGTGTATCAGTGTATGAAGAAATGAATCATGTTTAAATATATTTTAAGACCTATACCCAAATATTACCCTAATCTGTTAACATAATGATGAATATTATGTTCTTAAATAACTAGGAAAGGGCTTTATATTGGAAGGGATTTCAGAGGGAGAGAAGGAGATAACATCCAGGTAGAAAAGAAGGGGTGTTCATTCCAGAAAATGGGGATGGAACCTACCCTACCATCGAGATCTTTACAGAGACTAACTGCTATTTCAGGCACTCTGACAACTGCCATTATTTTTTATTTTTTTAAACTTAATTTCATTATGAATTCTTACAAAAAAAACATATATGCAGTAGATAGCTTGATGAATATTCAGAATCTAAAGTCATCCATGGAGCCAGCACCAAGCCAGAAATAGACGCTGTGAACACCCTAGAAGCACTCCATTTTTGCCCTCAAGTCTTATCTGTTGACTCAGGTGACTGGTTTCCTGTTAGCAAAGATTTGCTTGCTATTTTATTTTACTTAATATGAATGGAGTTAAATAATATGTTTTCTTTTGTCACTGGCTTCCTTTGGAGAATGGCGGTAGAGACAGTAAATCAGTGGAACAGTCTTTCATGTTCCTCTACCCATACTCCAATCTTCTGACTTCTGGATAGTTGCTCTAACACTGTCAGCTGTTGTTTCCTGACCTTCTAGAAAGCCACTGGAATGCTTACAGAATGAAACATCTACATCTTTCTCCAAGTCTGAAAGTAAGAAATAATTATAGAAAGTCTTCATCTATGAAATTAAAAGTTAGTGTATGAAATCACTGGTCTGTGTACACCAGATAAATAACTCCTGGATGTCCATTAATGGAATATTATATGGCCAGATAGCTTATGAAGCAGCAGAAGAATACTGAATAAGACAGAAAGAGATTAAAACAAACGTTTTCATTGACAGCATGTAACATGAGTCTATTTTAGTAAAATGCATGTGTGTGTATGTGTGTACTCATAGATACATGTGTTTATGTACACCTAAGTGATAATAGTGGTTATCTTCCAGTCATGGGATTAAGTGTTTTCTTTTCCTTAAGGAGAGTCTTTTCATCTTTTAAATTCTCTAATTAGATATTAGAAAGGAGAATTTTTGTAGTATTTTTCACAATTTTAATAGATGTGATAAAATTGGTATAAAGGACGCATATTTTAGGACTCTATCACCTATTAATACTTAGCTTTGACTTCTCTCTAGTCTTTACCCTGATATTTAATCAGGTTGATCCTTCACTCCTCTCTTCTGGCCAGTGTCAACGACGGTCTCCTTACCTCCAGCACTATCTGCTGTCATCAAAACATCACACAATCTTTTTGATGATCTACCTCAATTCACACATTTTCTTTGGTTCATGGAATCTTTCATATAATTTTCCTACAAGTTTATCACTTAAATATATTCTGTCTTATAACAAAAACTTATTTAAAGGGGATAAATCTTGATCCAAAACCAAAATGTAAGTTCATTGAGTACAGTTATCAAGTATTTATTTATTTTCATAATCTCTATAGTATGTATCATAGAAATAAGGACCCATCTGGCATCTAATAAACTCTTATTGAATTGAGTTGAAATGAATTGGATTAAACTGAAGAAACACTGAGAATCGGTAAACTAATATTTTAAAGTAAATGACAGCAAACACTGATGCATAATTCAGAAGTAATTAATATGCTAACTGTGGTAAGCAGTTTTAATGAGGTAGGCTGTTCCTGTAGCTTCTTAGAAATTTTCAAGTGTAATTATCCAATATGTAGCTTTTTGTTTGTTTGGTTGGTTAAACTTCTTGTGTACATTTGCTAGGGCTGCCATGACAAAGTAACACTGAGGGGTTAAACAATGGAAATGTATTGTCTCACAATTCCAGAAGCTGGAAGTCCCAAATCAATGTGTTGGCAGGGTTAGCTCATTCTGAAGCCCATAAGGGAGAAGCATTCTCTGCTGCTCTCCTGGTCTCTGGTAGTTTGCTAGCCATCATTAGCCTTTGACCTGTAGATACTTTGTCCTGATCACTGCTTTCATGTGATGGTCTTCTCCTTGTGTGCTTGCCTGTGCCAAATTTCCCCTTGTTATAAAGACACAAGTCTTTATAAAGACTTGGATTGGGGTGCCATCTTAACTCATTACTGCTACAATGGTCCTATTTCCAAATAAGGTCACATTCTGAAGTACTGGGGGCTAAAATTTCAACATATGAATTTGGCAGGACAGGGCAGGGGGCAGTGAGACACAATTCAACCTACAACTCTATATATTGGATTCTGCGTTTAGTAACATCCTGACTTCCTTCAAAGACCTAAAAAATATCAGCGAACATAGGCATCTAATCAAAAGCAGTTTAAAAAGGGATACATCCCATGAAAATAATACAATTTAGAAAATATATTATCACAACTGTCTAGAACGATTCATTCTTTCAATGAAGATTATCAGGTGTCTACAATGTAGACACTCAAAACTTTTTGATCCTTGAAGAGCCAGTGGAGAACATAAGGTGCAAAGGGTCTGCCCTCGTGGAGGTTATAGTTCAGTGTGGGGTGATCAGAGAAGTCCTCATACTGTTCACGTTATAGTGCTTAGATCTTGAAGTAAATGAAAACTGAGTCTCTCCTGAGGGTAGCAATTTCTTCTTCAGTCATTTTAAGTGGATTTAGATCGTTCCTTGATGTGTAATTCAGAAATCAAAAGGATAGTGTCAACACCTCTGATTCTCTTCTACCATCTAGCATTCCAGATGATGACTGTTTTATCTTCCTTTAGTACTTATCGATCCTATGAGATCCATGCTCTTTGGCTAAAGGAAATTCTTTACTCTGATTTGCTTGGCTTTGCTAATATCCTACTTCTGTTTCCCAATTCAGGAAAGGCTTCAGCACCTATCTTTGCCCTCTTCTTCTTTCTCTACCTCCATCTGTTGTTTCATCTGTCATGGGAATAGTCCATTAGACAGCTCAGCCTCCTGTATCTTTTATCTTCTCATCTCTAAGAAACTCAACTGAATGATAAAATTACTTGCCCTCATTTCAGTATCCTAGACCTTGCTATCACTTAGAAATGCCCCATGTCTATTAGGTTCAAATATGCCACTATCTAACAACAAACTCCCATTTTCTAGCTCTTCCATTCATTTACTCACACTAAAGTATTTCTGTTCTTCTTTGAAACTTTCAGTTTCTTAACCTCTCCTGCTCTCCTCATCTATGAGACCCTGCCTTTCCTTGCCTCCTAAGATATCTTCAAAATAACTTGAAATATTTTCATTTCAATTTTCTTAACTTTCTTGCCCTGTTATCATTGTACCATATTCAAGTGAAAACCCACCAAATCTAGATCAATCTAATTGTGTTCCTTCCACCTCAACCTGGAGGTCCTGAGTTCTGCTGAAGAAAATCTAGTAAGCATCCTGATTGGTGCCATTCTGATATCCAATGTTCTCCAGTCACTGATAGGATTCTAAAAGCTTGCTCTGGATCTTTATTTCCCCAGTGCACTTTGCCTTACACTCTCCATTACTGGCTCGTCATTGACCGCAGTTCTTCAGGCCCACATCTCTTACACAGAGAAGAAGAAAAAAGACAGACATGGAGAAAACATGTCCTGGTTCTGAGTTCTATCTCCTACTCTGACTCCCCACCTCCCAACCTGGCCCTTCTCACATTCACAGCCACTGTCCTTACTACCGCTGGCTCACTTGCTTTGTCTCCTTACCTCCTGTGCATTTGCTGGAGCTTCCCTAAAAACAAATAAACAAACAAACAAATCACACACAAATTGGGTGCCTAAAACAACAGGAATTTATTCTCTCATAGTCTGGAGACTAGAAGTTCTAAATCAAGATGTCACCAGAGCTAAGGCTTCCTCTACAAACTGTGGGGTGAGGGGGGATCCTTCCTTCCCTAGCCCAACTTGTCATGGTTACTGGTAGGCTGGAGCATTCAGACATATGCCTCTGTCATATGTGCTGTTCTCCTGTGTCCAGATTTCTCTCATTCTGTAAGAACAGCAGTCAAATTGGATTTGGAGCCCATCCTAATTCAGAATGACCTCATCTGAACTTGATCACATCTGCAAAGACCCTATTTCCAAATAAGGTCACCTTATGGGAGTTAGGATTTGAACATTTGGGGGGAGACAAATCTCAACCCACTACCCCTTCATTGGCTTTATAAATACTGGACCATTTAATTGAAATCATCCTCACCAAGGTTGTCAAAGTTCTTATGGTCCCCAGTTCAGGGGGAAACTTTCAGGGACCATGTGAAAGCACTGTAGTTCATGGCACTTTGACGGATTGTTGGTTATTTCTTCATCGCAGAGGTTCTTCTCTGTGTCTGAGACACTTCAGCTTCTCAACTTTCCTGTTACTGCTCAAGCTGTCATGTATCTTCTTTTCTTCTTTTCCCTCTATCCGCAAATGTTGGTTTATCTTGGGGTTCTTTAGAACAAGCCACACAATATTTCTGTGACTATTCAATCCTTATCTCCAGTTCAGACATTTTTTTCCTAAGCTATAAACATTTTCTAACTCCATATTGGACACACCTCCAAGTCCCCAAAACTGAATTCATTATATCTGCTACCTCCCACAAAATAGGTTCTTTTTCCTGAGTTTCTCATTTCAAAGAATAGTAACACTATTCACCCCTTTGCCAGAAATACAAACCTGGATTTAATCTTCCACATTTTCTTTTTCATTCATCATATAAAATCTTAAAATAAAATCCGAACTCCTTTTTTTGGCCTACAGCACTTCTCTGATTCCTATCTACTTTCTTAGCTGTATGCCATTCTCCTATACCCATTTATTTCCACACTGCTGATTTACTTTCTGTTTCTAGTTGTATTGTCTGGTTTGGTTTTGTTCTTTGTCTTTTGGGGGTTTTTTGGTTTTTGTGTTTTGGTTTTTTGTTTTTTTGTTTTTTTCAAAATACAGTAAGTCCTTTCCTATGTCCAGACCTTTGAACTTGCTGTTTTTTCCAACTGGAATTCTCATCACCCAGTTACGTGACTAGCTCATTCTTCTCCTTGAGTTCTCAGATTCTGTATATTAGTTAGGATAACCTCGATGATGCGAACACACACACACACACACACACACACACACACACACATTTCTGTCAGCAGAAACACTTGTCATTCACGTAAGAGCCCTGTGCCAGTGAAGACTTGGACCAGCAAAGCTTCCTTCCTGAGCACAGTCATTCAGGGTCCCAGGCAGATGTTAGGCCTGCCGTCTCTTACACCTGACTTGAAAAATGGCTCTGGAGTTTATCTCCATTGCTGCAGCAGGTAAGGGAAGGGGATAAAGGAGAATAAGTTGGAGATTTTTATGGGCCACGCCTGGGAGTGACCTGTGTAACTTCTACCCACATCCTAATGACAGTGACCCAGTCTCCAGGGGGCTCATGCTGTGAGGGGTGTCCAGGAGACATCCTAAAACAACACCCATGCTCCAGCTCACAGTTCTGTAAGTCAGAGGTTTGTGTAGGCTTGACTAGGCCACTAATTAGGGTCTCACTAGGGCAAAATCAAGAAATTGGACAGTTCGGGCTCTCATCTGGAGGCTCTGGGAAAGCCTGCACATCTAAGCTCATTCAGGCTGTGGGGAGAATTTGATTCCTTGTAGGCTAGTGCTGTCAGCCAGGGGCTGCTCAACTTGTAGAGCCTCTTACATAGCTCCCTCCTACAGCAAGAAACTTTTTTGCATCAAATCCTCTTCAGGCTTTGAATCTCTCTGACTTCTGGTACCATCTGGAGAAGACTTTGCTTACAGTTAGATTGGACACACCAGGGTCGGATCTTTTTTCCATATAAGGTAATCCTAGGACCCATAGCTCATCATAGTCCCAGGTTCTACCCACACTCAAAGGGGAGGAATTTGGGCAGGGCTCAGAAGCAGAATCATATAGGTGCTAAGCCCAGGCTTCCTGGTAAACCAGAGATAGTACTACCTCAGCACCTAGTGGGAGAATTAAATGTGATAATACATGTAAAAAATGTGATTGGGGTGCTCACAGATCTTCCAGAACATAGCAAATGATCAACAGCCATGTTCTGCTAATTGTAGAAATGCTCGAATTATTGTTACATCATGATAAAGATTGTAAATGAGAAGAATCCCCTTCAAACATGTCACTCAACTACGTAGCGTATGTAATTTTGAAAGTACTTGTTGAGCATCTACTATGTACAAGGTTGGAAGTTACATAACTAAGACATTTTTGGTTTTCCTCCAGTCATTCCCAGTTCAATTGCTTAGACAGAAGTAGGCACAACTAAATACAATGCTGTCCAGTCTGTGGTGAGTTCTCTGACAGATGTGAGAACAAAGGGAGAAGTACTCAGGAGGATAAACTGTCACCAGAGGAAGTGACTTTTTGCAGGCTTTTGAGGAGAGTTTCAGAACTGGGAATCAGGCAAGCCTGAGGACCAGGGCAAAAGAGTCCATGGCACAGTGCTGTCCATGTGCGTTTCACAAAAATTAGAGGGCCTGGCTTGAGATGACTGAGTGCCTGGGTAGCTGGTCAGGAGCCATGAAAGGGGAGGAGAGAGTCAAATTGTCAAAGGTGCTAAAGGTATGTTGAAATGTTTGATCTTTGTTCGGAGGCAATGGGGGACCATTGAAGGATTTACAGTAATGATATGGCATGACCGAATCAGTTTGGGAAAATAAATAATTGAAGTAATGGCATTAGTCCAAAATAGTCACGGCTGAACCTACACAGCTGTTGTCTCCATTCGTAGGTGAAAAAGCAAGTAGGTTAGATTTTAAATGTGAAAAGCTAATTGGACTTAACGATACAGATGGCAAAGGATGAGCAAAAGAGGAGAGAAAGGCATTATGTTTATTTGTTAACAGCTCTATTGTATTATATTTCTGTGCATTAGTCAGCGTAAAATCAAATCTACTTATTTTAAATCCTTTTAAACCGTGTTTAAATATTTCCTGATGACACAGTCCACTAAAGTATTTACCCTTGGTGCAGATTTCCATTAACCTTATTGCAGATACTAAGCCTAAAATTGTATATTTTTAGGGTCCTTGATTATGGAGTAAAGCCCAGTGACATCATTATAAAACTACATCTGGATAAGCTTTAGTGTCATTGTCTTTCTATCTGATTTAGGAAATTCAGCAAACTACAGTAGAGTACCACTATTAATAGACCCTATGTTCTCAGATTCTTAGGGTACCCTTTCTCTAAAAATAAAGGCAGAGAGGGATTAAACTTCTAAAGTCATAAGCAATAAAGGGGAGTACCCATTACAAAGATGTCAGTGATATTTGGTGAATTTAGTTATATTGGATATATAAGAACAATAAAAGAGTCAGAGATTAAATTCAAAGTTGTCTTTCCTCACACCTTACTTTTCTCAAATTTTTATTGTTTTCTGAGAATCTCTATGACTCTTTCAGTTCCCTAAAGAATAAAATTTGCTTTGTATTTTTATAAATTACTTTCAAGATAGTATCTTTGTATCATAGATACAAACAATTAATTACCAGGAAAGCCTAGGTTACGTCTAGTAAAGGAAAGACTCAATAATAAAACCAGAAAGAATTTTTTTTCCATTCACTTAAATACTTGATAACAGTCTTACACTGGAAATGTCTTGAATGAGACATTGGATTTTATCCATGACAAAATTTGAATGCTTTAAAAGCAGCAATTATTATTCATTCTTGGTTTTACAAAGTAAATATACTTATGAATCCTGATTCTTTTAATGGCAAGTAGTAGAAATCCAACAATTTCATCTTTATGTCTGGAATGGGGGAACTATTCTGTATTATAACATGCGGGCTTTCTTCATGGACTGGAGAACACAATTAGCAGCAACTCTGAGTTCTTGCCCCATGGCTGGACAGCCTCCTCAACTCCAGATTGAAAACCAATGAGGAAGGATGCTGATTGTTCCATTTTGGATCATATGTCCATCTTTGGGGCTAGAAAGGCAGAATTTGCCTACTAGAAGAAGAGAAAGAAAAATATAGCCTCTGAAGAAATTGTTATGAGCACCACTCCAAATGTTGGCTGTTATAATTACAAAATTTGGCTCATTTGTTAAATTTACAAATATTAGAATCTGCCAACAAAGCCTCAACCTTACTTACATGTAGATTTTTTCCTTCGAATGTGTTTTATAAATACGTATCCTAGGAAGTCACACAACTCTGCTGTCCACCCATGTTCTTTCTTTTGAGAATTTCCCTGAAATTTTACCTATTTTCTTAAAATTGAATCTCTGTTTTGTTAATTTTTTTTCTCCCATTGTTGAAACCCTCAGATCTGTCAGTGCATAGCTTCTTTTCCAAAATAAGAAATGAATGTTTAGAATATTCCTCTGCCTTTTTTGTTTGGAGACCATTCATTCCTTGATTTTTTTTAGTGTATATTTAAATTCCAGTTAGTTAACATACAATGTAACATTAGTTTCAGGTATAGAATCTAGTGATTTATCACTTGCATGCAATACCCAGTGCTCATCACAGTAAGTGCCCTCCTTCATTCTTTGATTTTTATCATCTGCTTCAGAACATCATTCCAGAGCCCTCCTAATGCCATTAGCAATGCATTGTACCCATGATATCATTTTTTGTAGCTAAAGTCTAAATAGCTTACATGCCTTATCTCCATTCATCCATGTTTATTCAAAACATGTATTTAAAAATATCACCTATTATTTTTCCAGCACAAAAAGAATTGCTGAAGATTGAGTTATAAATTGTCTTACCTTTTGTTTTGGTCACCTGCTTTAAATCTAGTGGAGGTATATAACCAAAAAAGAGGAATAAGTAACAGTCCAAACATCTTGCTGACTTTTACATTTTATTATGCTTGAGGTTATTCCAAGATTACTGATTTTTCTGATCATATATATGTACACATGCCAATAAAATAAAATAAAATGTAATGAATTAAAATATAAATGAAAAAGCCTAGTAAACATCAATAAAAGACTAGTTAAACAAGTTATGGCTAATAACTAATACGCACCCTGGGTATATTACATGTTCATTTAATAGAATGAGTGCTCTTTACCATTAAGTTAGTTAGCATCTTCATTTAAAAAAGTGTATCATAAAGTACTGTACTGGTATAGAAAAGTATATTTAATAGTCCACTAACATTTGCATATTTGGTTATATACTTTGACTTCTTATGGATGTGTACAGAAATGTATAATAATTGCTAAGCTCCTAGAAGAGAACTGGATAACTTGGGAACAAGGGTAGAGGGAGACATGATTTTCATGTGAGCTCTTTTGTATCTTTTATATTTTGTACCATGCCTATTTATTAATGTTATCCATTCAAAATTAAGTATAATTTAAAAATGAGATTATTACAATGGTAAATTCTACATACAAAAGAAAATTTAGGAAAAAATAAAAATTGTCCACAATTTCACCCACTGGAGGTGATCACTAATCATATTTTGACTTGTATATTCAGCATCCTCTGATCTTTTTTTGTTGATACAGATATACACTACAATTTGGGCTAGACTGTTTTATAATCTTTTACCGCTTTATAATATATAGTGATAATATCACCAAATTCATACTAAATTATTTTCTAAATCATGCTTTAAATGACTGCACAGTATTTTAAAGTATTTCACAATATATTTAAGGAAAACTTTATAATAATTGGATTATTTCTCATTTTTTTCTGTTATGAACAGTACTATAATTTTAACAGGATTTTAGGTAATATTTTGTGTGTGTGCATCTCTAATTCCTAAACTTAATTCTCTAAATGTTTTTGTTCATTATTTAAAGGGTTACAGGCTTCTTCCTATTTTCTAACTATTTTTTAATATACATTAAAAATACTTAACATTTGCATGGAAGCTATAACTTTTATTTCCTATTTTTGTAATTTTTTTTACTTCATTTATGGTGTTCTCTTAAAAAATAGTTTATTTACTTATTTTAGAGGGAGAGAGATAGCATGAACAGGAGAGAGAGGACAGAATCTCAAGCAGACTCCACACTGAGCGTGGGCCCTGAGGTGGAGCTTGATTTCATGACCCTGAGATCATGACCTGAGCCAAAACCAAAAGTCAATGCTTGACTGACTGTGTCACTCAGGCGGCCCAGTCACGGTGGTTTTTAAATGAAGTTATTTGGCTAAAACTTATAATCAAATCTAGAAATACTTTCCTTCATAGATTCTTCCTTAGATAGAAAAAACTTAAGTAGAGGCGCCTGGGTGGCTCAGTGGGTTAAGCCTCTGCCTTCAGCTCAGGTCATGATCCCAGGGTCCTGGGATGGAGCCCCGCATCGGGCTCTCAGCTCAGTGGGGAGCCTGCTTCCCCCCTCCCCCTCTGCCTGCCTCTCTGTGATCTCTCTCTCTGTGTCAAATAAATAAATAAAATAAAATAAAAAAGAAAAACTTGAGTAGATTTTTTACCCTCAAGAGCAGATAAATATCTCCTGATATTTTCTTGGTGATAATTTATGTTTGCAAAATATTTTCACATGTACCAGCTCCAATAAGTCTTTAAATCACCCAGTGATGTATAAAGGCTAAACAACTTTATTCCCTTTTGGTAGATAGGGAGATAGAGATTCAGAATTGACTTGCCTGGAATCATAAAGCTAGTTAATGGCACAGCTAGGATTAGAATTTTGTTACTCTGATAATTTTCTGAATCCCAAATCCCAAATCTCAACTAGATGAGTTTAAATGAAAAGAGCGATGGGGAAATGTCATTACACTATTAATAACATTCAGTGGTGTCAAAATATTAATACAACATTCATATCTTCATCACATTATCAATGTGTTCTTAAAAACAACATGTCAATTAAAATGTCTCATTCAAATGTTAGCTTTAAGTTTTTAAAAATTTAAAGCAAGCCTGATTTTAAATGGGAACTGTCTCATATTGTACACTCATAAATGGAAGAGACAAATGCAGAAAATATAGGTCTGCAGAGTGTAGTATTGATAGGAGAAGGGCTATTTCTTTAAAGTCAGTAATGAAAAGTTCTTCAGTGTAAACTGTAATTTTTAAAGCTGCACCACTGCATGACCACATAGCATCCCGGTTTCAATTAACTATGGACATGAAAGAATAATCTCTCCTTTTAATCTACTCACAGCAATGGTAGTTTGCAAGAGCTGCCATGACACAATATCAGACTGAGTGGCTTAAATCACAGGAATTTATTTTCTCACAGTCCTGGAGGCTAGAAGTCCCAGATCAAGGTGTCAGCAGGTTTGGTTTCTCCTGAGGCCCCTCTCCTTGGCTTGCAGATGGCCGCCTTCTGGCCATGTCCTCACATGTTTTTCCTCTGTGCACAGACATCCCTGGTGTCTTTGTGCGTCCAACTTTCCTATTCTTATAAGGACACTGGTCAAATTGGGTTAGGGCCCACACTCTGGGCTCCATTTTAACTTAATCCTCTCTTTAAAGACCCCATTTCCACATATAGCCACATTCTGAGGTACTGGGAGTTATGGGTTCAATGTACGAATTTTGGAGAGATACAAATCGGCCCATAACAGCAGGTTTCCTTTACACTAATTTACAACTGTGCAACAAAATATTGAAAGTTGAACATTTATTTGTGCATTCATTCATTCCTTTTGGAGAATAAACCCTAAAGAATATTAGAACAAAATATTTTCAAGAATGCTCATTTGTGGCTCTTTCATTCATTCACTTATGCATTCATCTATCCATTCATGTATCTTTATTGGTTATTCTGAGGCTGGGACAATACTAGTGTGCGATTTAGGACCATTCCCGGGTATGTAGACATATGTCGTTTACTATTTTCCTCTCCATGTTCCCACCTCTCATATCATTTTAGCATTCTTTACTAGCATTTCTGGTTGACTGAGTAGTCTTTTCCCACTAGATTGAGGTCCCTGGGGGCAGGAGCTGTATCTTTCATCTTCTTTCCTGAAGAAAGAGATGGGTATATGCATATAGTAGGAGAACAATAAAAATCATTTCAGAATGAAGAGACAAAGGAATTTTTTCATTTATGTACAAATTCTGTGTTATTATGTGGAGAAATTGCCAGAATGCCAAACTGGTACTCAGAGAGATGCTCAGAGACAGAGTAATTTTATCTGAGACTGACAGCCAGACCGAAGTCGATTGGTGTCAGAGAAGTGACATGTGTCTCAGTGCTTGACATATGTCGGGTAAATATTTGCATACTATTTCCCTGAATTGCACACAGACTACTGCAAAACTCACAACCACACAACTGATACATAGTCCCTGAGAGGCTCTATCCCAAAGCTACAAATATAGACTCAGTTGACTCGATTAACGTACCATAAATGTTGATCAGCTTTTTTAAACATGCCAAGTAGTGGTGTAATTAAATTCCATATAATCACAAGCAAAATATTGACACATATTTTCAAAATAAAACTCTTGGGGCACCTGGGTGGCTCAGTGGGTTAAGCCTCTGCCTTAGGCTCAGGTCATGATTTTAGGGTCCTGGTATCGAGACCCGCATTGGGCTCTCTGCTCAGCGAGGAGCCTGCTTCCCCTCTCTTCTCTCTCTCTGCCTGCCTCTCTGCCTACTTGTGATCTCTCTCTCTCTCTCTCTCTCTCTCTCTCTGTCAAATAAATAAATAAAATCTTTAAAATAAAAAAAAATTCTTGTTTTACTCTGTATGGAAAACTTCAGAGAAGTTATGAGTGACTTAAGACTTAGATGAAGGCATCCTGCTTGCTTGACTAAAAATCCCATTCCTGTGTTTACTATACCTCCCAGTTGCATTCAAACCTTGAACAGAAGAAAAAGAGTTTTGAGTCAGAAAAAAAAAATCAATAGAGTTTAAGAAAGTTTGTCTTTCATATCCCAACTTTTAAAGGCTATTTTGCAAAGATGATATTGTTGCATTGCCCGTTATATTTTTTTTTCACTGTGTTGTGGAAATGTATACAAGTCCAGCTACTCCTAGGGATATGCTACCAAATATGCAAGTATTTGAATATCTATTTCAGGTAGGGAGATTAGAAAGTCGCTTTCTGCCACTTGTGTAGCTCTATTATGCAAAAACCAAGAGGATGCCTGTCATAAATTCTATTAGGTTGGAACTCTGGGTGTTGAAAAGACTATATAGATAATTTTAAAAGATTTTTCCCCCTCAGCTGAATCACTGCTATCAAGTTAAGCTTGGTTTTTAAAATATAAATCAAATAAATGTTTTCCATAGCGTTACGTACCTTTAGTATAAACTGAACTCCAACAAACTTTGGAGTTAACATTTCCAAGATTCAGCATCTGTAGAATTCTTCCACTTGGGTGGGGACATTTTATAAATTATAGTTGGCTTCCTTTTTGAAATTTTTTGTTTTGATGAGAGCTATAGTCAACTCTATCCCTGTAAAGAAATATACTACCTTAAAAGATGTGCCTAAATAAAATTAGCTCATAAATAGTTACATTGAGCAAACATTAATAAAAGTATTTCTAAAAGGAGGATTTCAGAGTGTAATTAAGGAAATAAAAATCTTGTGAAATTACCACTATGAAAGTTCTAATAAAAGTTTGTTATAATTTCAGTGACAGGCTATTCACCAAATACAAAGACAGATGTTTGCTCTAAGACAGATTAAATGGGTATATATGTATTTCTCTCCATCTGATGGGTATAGTAGCCTAAGTAAACAAATACCTGAGTCATATTTTTTCAATTTTTTCGTGACTTATTTTTATATGTGACTTACTGTGAAATATGATAAAAACTGAAGAGCCTGGAAATGTAAGCATTTGGGGGGCTAATAGTAAGACATGGATGCTAATCCTACATTATTTTCAATTTTGTGTTTGTACGTATTTTGGTGCAAATATTCTTATTGTAATTTGTTGTTAATCAGTGAAACTTCAGTTCTTCATAGATTAGTTCTTCTTATAAGTAATTCAGTTCCTATCATAGGAGATACACTATAATTTGTAATTTTGCACAGATATTCTTCTCAAACCATTTACCATTTTATATTAAGACTTATTGAAGCTATAGAAATTAAAGTGCTTGAGAATCATTAGTACCTCATAAATATCGTTACCAGATAAAACACAGGATCTCTGAAATTTGGAAAACATAACCCAGAGCAGTGCGTAGTTCAAAAGAAAATATCTTGTATGCATCTTGTTATCTGCTGTATCTTAGCATATAAATCACATAGTAGATGCCAATGGCAGATGCTCAGAGTGAATAAAGAAACGACAAAAAAGCTGTATTTGTGTATATTAAATATATATACTTCCTTTCACAAGAAATTGATTGTATGTTTTGGACTTAGCTAAAAAAAAATATATCCTAGCTAAAAAAATATATATATATATCCTGGGTTTTACACAATTACATGATAAACATTTTTAAAGTATATCAATCCCGGTATTTATGAGCATTAATTAATAGGAATCACATCTAAATATAAAGAATCAGGCTCTGCTGTTTTTGATAATGGTTTAAAATTGCTATTTCTTACCTGTGTGATAAACTCTTCTTTATGAAATGTGTTTATGGCTATTTATCTCACCTTCACAACAATTACAGGGAGGGATGTTACACATGATATAAATTCCTTTTAATGAGATGAAGAAACGGGGCCTGAAACTTCAGTAACTCAATCATGTTCACCGTAATCAACACTCCAAACTCAAAACTAGGTCTTTAGTGATGTCTTCTGTCTCTCTCAATCTCTCTCTCTCTCTCTCTCTTTTTTTTTTTTTTTTTTTTTGGTTTCCTTTCTCTATAGTGTCATCCAATTGTATTTAAGGTTTTTGCCTGTGTGCTTTTGTAAGGGGTCTTAGCTCTACACATTAGCAACTACATGAAAGAAAGACAGAAAGAGAGAGAGAGAGAGAGAGAGAAAGAAAGGAGGAAAGAAATTTATTATATGGTTATTAGCCAAACTCCGATGCAGCTACTCCCCATTTTATTGGTGAAGCCCATGATAGCCATCTCATGTTGTGTGAGAGCTTCTTATTCCAGTGTTGGCAATTTTAAGGAGTTGGAAATGTGAGGGAAATGTTTGCTTTTCATTTTGTGCTGTTTTGTGCTCTACTAGTTTAATCTTTTACCATGTGCCTACGTATAGTTACCCCTAATCTAAAAAAACAAAAACTAGTTTCATGGAAAAATTAGAAGAAAGCAAATCATTATATAAATTAGGGCATAACCATGTTTATTAACATTTTTTTAAGATAGATTCATTTATTTTAGGGAAAGAGAGTGCCTCAGCAGGAGGAAGGCAGGGGAAAAGAGTGGGGAGGCAGACTCCCTGATCAAAGGGTAGCCTGTGGGACTCGATCTCAGGACCCTGAAATCATGACCTGAGCTGAAAACAAGAGCTGGATGCTCAACAGACTGAGCCAAACAGGTGTCCCTAACATTATTTTTAATTAACAAATACATAACACTATTCTTTATTAAGCATTGTTCTAAATGATTTACATCTAAATGTAACGTTCATGTGTATTTCTGCTATGTTAGGCAGAGCCAGGCAATTCTGGATTCCAGTATATTGTCTTGCATCAGTATCATTATACCATATTAACTGATGAAAATATGGTTAATGTGTGACCATCTCTGTCTATCCCTCTATCTCTCTTACTACTCAAATGAAGTTTTGTTATTTTCTCTCCTCAAGGCCAATGACAATATCTTACTCTGTTTTGTTTTGTTTTGTTTTCAGTTTCTTTGATTTTTATTTGTTTTGAGCAGTCTTGGAGAGGGGATGGAGAGATTGTTGGTTTGGGGTTATACAAAAAGACAAAAAAGATCCAGCTCTCCTGTCTCTATCACCTGTAAAGTATACCAATTTTCACTTTCCTCTCCTGAATCCATGCTATAAAGACATTTTCCATCTAACAAATATACAGAGTCTTGGGGCAACTGGGTGGCTCAGTTGGTTAAGCGTCAGTCTTGATTTTGGCTCAGGTCATGATCTCATGGTCATGGGGTGGAACCAGCTCTGTGCTCAGTGTGGAGTCTGCTTGTCCCTCTCTGTCTGCTCCTCCCCTGTCCCCACACTCTCTTGCTCTCTCAAATAAATAAATAAAATCTTTTAAAAAGAAAAAATAAACATACGGTGCCCCAAAGTATAAATTTGATACAGTGAGCTGCCATTGATTATACACTGAAGTGGATATAGATTAAGGGAGGGATGGATGGATGGATGGATGGATGGATGGATAGACATAGATATATTTATGTCAGATTTTCCCAGACCTCATTTATCTGTATATATAATAAGTCTCATTAGTTCTAATACTCATATTTTACTTGCTCATCACCCTCACCTGCTAGTGATCTCTGCCTTCTGCAAACCAATAATCCTCATGCATTTCTGGGGAATCATGTGGGTTTTCTCACATGTACTTAGGATCAAGCCTGACACCAATTGGCCAAGTGTCACAGTAACTCATATCCGTGGCCTTGCTCTGGTTAAACATCCTCTTCTCTGAGCATCAGAAGCAAATGTTCCCAAATCTTACAAACAGTCTTCTGTCAGGCCATCTCATGAGCTGTCCTGAGATTCACAGATATATCTGAATCCAGAGTACACCCAAATTTGTTCCTTCCTTCCATGACTGCCAAACTTGCTCCTTGTGCCAAGAATGCTAATTTCCAGTTCTCATGCAAAGTAGACTGGCCAACAACTCTGTAATATACACCCAGAGAAGTCTACATATACCTTACAGTCAAGATGAGGTTCTCTTTTTATGAGGGACCACAGATGTTATATTAGAGTAAAAGGGTGAATTATGGGAGGGGAATTTTTATTTGTATTTTAAGGAATTGACTCACATGATTGTGAGGGTTGGCAAATCTAAAATCTGAAATCTGTAGGTCTGCTCAGCAAGTAGGAGATCCAACCTGCAGTCTTGAGTCCAAAATCTGCAGGGCACACCAGCAGGCTAGAAACAGACAGAATTTCTGTGATTTAGTCTTAAGACAGAATTCCTTCTTACATGGGACACATCATCGGCCTTTGCTATTAGGGCCTTCAACTGATTGGATGAGGCTTACCCCATGATGGAGAGTAATCTTCTTTACTTAAAGTCAACAGATTATTAAGTATTAATCACAGCAACATCTAGACGAGTGTTTGTCCAAACAAGTGGACACCACAGCCCAGTGAAGTTGATACATAATTTAACCATCATAGACCTATTACTTTATTTAAAATCATCAGTAAGATATTATTTCAGAAATAAAAAGTTAGACACTATCATAGTGTGAACACTTATAATACAAGTGTTTTTCCTGGAGGAATGTCAACAGACCTTTCTTTGAAAATTACTGTTTTAAAAGAGAAAAGCCTGTCATTTTATGGAAATGGCTCCAGGATAGAGAATTCAGTAAGTCTTATAATGGGCCAGAATACTTCTAGCTGTGACACTGAAGACTTCTTCAGCTTCTATAAACACAGTGGTTGCTTATCATGCATTGCATTTTCACAGATTGATGTAAAAGCATACTTTTAATAGGATATTTATTTATACCCTAACATTACAATTTAAGTTGAGAATCCATTGTGTTCATTTTACACATTCTCTTCTTATATGCAGGAACAATTTTCTCAGCATATCATTATCACACAGAGCATATCTGAGCATGTCATATCACACGGTGTCCAATATAGGGCTAAGTTAGATAAGCATTAAATTAATATTTAAGAATTGGTAATGGGTCTTCAATGAAAACCATTCTCATGTGATCCTTTACTAAGCTAGCGGTGTAGGGTGTGAACTGGGTGGAGTCCCCTTGGAAATAATGGTCTGGCCACGGGCACCTCTAGCCTCAAGGCTGCACTGCTTTCCCAGTGAATTCAGGTGGCTTCTGATCCTCATATAGGGTCTTACACAGCTGATCTCTTTGAACTGGGATTTTGTTATCTGTACATTGGGAATTACAGTACTTGTTTCAGAGTTATTTTGTGACTTAAAATAAATGAGAAAGTATAAAACATATTTAACAGGGCCTGTCAAACAGTATGTAGTCAATGTTATAGCCATTGTTGTTACTGAACTAACAGCATCTTACCTTCAATATCATTTTTGGGGGGAGCACGGGTTCATAAATTTATTCTTTTCATGCTACAGATAGCTAGACACATCATTATTCTCATTATGTCTCATTGATCTCTGTTGTTTAACATGTCACATGGGTAGAGTATTGTCTTGCAGTATATTAACTGATTCCTAAGATTATTAAAGAATATGAGAGTAGCAAATGTCCACCTGAGAAGAAATCCCCTAGTTTTGCAAGAAATATATAGCTAAGTTGTACAACTCAAATCTCTTTAGAAAATATTCCTAGAAGTGTATCTCAATTTTCTCCTCTTTAGTTTGTGAGTGGAAAGCATTTATGAAAATTGGAAATCTGTGACTGACTCCTTAATTCTGTATCTCTTATCCAGAGGCAACGTGGAGGAGTAGGTGGGAATTTAGTGTGTGTGTGTATGTAAGGAGAAAAAGAGAGGGAGAGAGAGAGAAACAGAGAGAGAAAGAGAGAGAAGGGAACACTGCTCTAGGGTTATATTATAAAAGTAACCAAGAAAAACAACCCTGGGCTCAATATACTATACTGCATTACAAATCAGGTATTAGAGATGCTCAGAAAGCCAGACTGGAAGACAGCTGGATAAGAATGCTGTCAGCCTAAGGAGTTTTGCATGGAAGGCTTTTGTTCTAACCAGCCAAAGAAGAAAAGAGGAAAATGAGGAAGCATCGTCCCTCATTATCACAACTGACAGTAATGATTCCTTTTTTTTCCCTCCAAACTAGTGACTGACAACTCCCAGCAGGCTGGGCTCCCCCACCGTGTGCTGCTACCCTGATGGAAGGACCAGGTTTTCTTACCACCAGTTTTCTTATCACAATGAAGTTTTTACTATTCAACCATCAGGGTCCAAAGTATTAGAAGTCATAGGGGATGCCTATAAGAAGATGCACTCTTGTTCTCAAAGAACTTATACCATGAATAAATACTTAGACAACTCATCTGAGGATGCTCCCAAGGGAGATTTGTTAGGAAGGAAGCCAAATAGAGGACACATAACGCACACATGAAGGAGTCAGGGGATGCTCCATGTCTAATGCAAACTTTGGGCAAGGTTTTGATGAAAGGGAGAGCTGTGGATTTCTCTGATGAGGTGGAGAATATTATAAACACAAATAGAAAATTTGTTGAGTAATGTTGTTTGGGTGCGGTTGTAATTATGAGGGCTTATCAGGGCAGAGAGATTCTAGTTCTGCAAATTAGTTTGAAAGCACAGGAGGGGATGTTAGTGGTGGTTCATTGCTCGCCTGGCCCAAGAGAAGCGTGTTGCAAATTTCGGCTTCTATGAAGAGCAAAGAGCAATGACGTCCAGGCTGAAGAAAGCCTCCGTTTTTATTAATTATAAGGTCAGAATCTGATTTTCTGGAATCAAAAGGCTGAAGAAGCAGTCGTGAAGCAAGGGCTACACAGTGGCAGAGATGAATGCAACCTGACATTGCGCGTGCATTGTGGCACAGCTCATTGCTTTCCAGGCATCTGTGGAAAACACACCACCTCTCAAGTCTGCCGCCTAAGACGTGTTCTCACTGAACCATAACCTAGCAGTGCTTCTCAGGTTGGAATACCAAATGACAGAAGGAGATGTGGTTAGGAGTTGCCTAGACTGTTCCAACATTTTTACACATCCCAGTGATGATTTGTGGGAAGGATGCATAGACAGGAGAAAAGAAAATCAGGAAGAAGCTGTGTTTTTCATTTACAAAATGATACTGGGAGGTTGTCAGAAAAGCAACTAGATAACATACATTAGAGACCGAAGAAGCAACAACTGCGTTTTAATTTTCCGATGGGAGAAACCAATAAGGTATAAATTCCTCAGTTTACACCAGGAGTTAAAATCATTGCCTACTTATTGGTTCATTTTGTAAATTGAGATCAATGAAATTCTCTGAACAACAGCATGAAATCAATCGTAAAATAGCATATAATTCATGGCCGGTATTGTAAATTATACTTTGCTTGACAGTAATCGGTGAGGTTTCCATGCACTGGGATGCATTTCCGTGTAACACGTCTTAGGATGATGTCTGTGGATCCATTTCTAATGCATATTAGAGTGATCTGTTTTTCCCTGTCTACAACTCCCTGTGTTTGATCTTATGCAAATGATGCAATCAAGCAAATGGAAAACAAGATGTTGTTGCTAAGGGGCTCTGACAAACAGTGGCCTTAGGTTTTCAGGGTTCCCCCACCTTCCATTTCCTCGACTCGGATTTGTGTACATACCTGCAATTCTTCGAATCCATTGATCCATTACATTCCCCTTGAAGGGCCTAATCATGTCTGTAGAGACGGATTACTGAATCAGTTGCAGTTAGGCAGGGAGGAGAGAGTTATCATCACAGTCCTCTTTGCTTTACCTTATAAATTGGTGGCTTCGTTTATGCTCATTCCCAAAGAATGCCTTAGACTTGCCTCCCCTGTAACCCTCTTCTTCACTTTTTGAAATGGACTCTTTAAGAAAAACCCTCATTCCATTTGTTCCTTTTCAGATACCTGCTCTTTCCCCCCTCCCCACCTGATGCTGCCACCTCTTTTCTTCTGTAGTTTTTTCCCCCTTTTGCTCACATCTCTTCTTGTTTCACCAAGGAGTGCCCAGTCGGGCCACCCGTGCAGCTTCCTCTCCCATGTATCATGTTAGATATTATCCCTTTCTTTTTTTCATGCCTCATTATTCAAAGGACACAAGTGACACTTCATCTTCTTATGGAAATACATTGAGCATAATCCACTTCGGGGTGGACAGTATAGGCATAAAAATGACTTGGAAGTCAAAAAAGCTATTTAATCAGTCTGGCTTTCTTTGCACTGTTGAGTTTATAATTTTTAAATTCTCAGAATCAAAAGAAAATCCTCAATTCCTGTTGTAGCAAAGGCACAGCGATCAGATCAGATTTCCCAAACTAGAAGCGTGGTCCACCAAATTTGTGTCTGTGTGCACGTGTGAATTATCTTAAGGAAAACAACTGAAAAAATGTTTAATTCTGCATTGGCTTGAAAAATCTTGGCTGTATAGTCATCATAAGCGTCAATGTTTATGCACTGTATGTGGAACATTTACAGATCTGTCCATAAGACATCTACCTGTATCTCTGCTTCTATGTAACTGTTTATATCTTTACTTCTGTAGCTACACTGGATAACTGACTTCCCTCCCATAGAATTTTGTAGTAAGAGAATCACAGTCATTCTCAGGGGTCCCACTCCTGTCCTCTGATGGTGTGAAGGCTTCCAGAGTCTTACATAGTTTCTTGGCATTTGGAGTGTGGCCATCTATGACACTTTCCTTCTCCTTGCAAAAAGATCACTGTTGAGGGACGCCTGGGTGGCTCAGTTGGTTAAGCAGCTGCCTTCAGCTCAGGTCATGATCCCAGCGTCCTGGGATCGAGTCCCACATCAGGCTCCTTGCCAAGCAAGGAGCCTGCTTCTCCCTCTGCCACTGCCTGCCACTCTGTCTGCCTGTGCTCACTCACTCTCTCTCCCTCTCTCTCTGACAAATAAATAAATAAAATATTAAAAAAAAAAAAAAGATCACTGTTGAGATATCTCACCCAGATCCAGGAGATCCCTTCATTGCTTCCGTATCACACTTGGGAAACTGAAATCCTTGTACTGTTTTCTGTGTATATACACCAAGGTCATTTCTTTAACTGGGATCTGTCATCCCCCTGGGACTCTATCTTGGAAACAGGAGGCAGGAGGCCCCTCCTGATACATGTCTTCCATCATTATTCCATCATTCTGGGAAATCTGAGGTGGTGGAAGCAAGGGAATATGGATTTCTTGGTTTTCCCAACATTATATGTAAACCCTGAGTATTCTCTCTTCCCCTCAATGACTCTGTTCAGGAAGTTTCTCTTGCTTTTTCTGCTCCCTAACCAATCAACCACATTATGTTTTATAGATAGTACCTATTTTATAAACTCTGGATTTATAACTTAATTGAGAGAAATTTAGATGAGAACCTAAATGAGGGGAAAATGGGGGGGCAGGGAAGGGCAGAAGGAAACAACATAGGTTAATATGATAGCCATATTGATCCCATCCCCTGTGGCACTGATATCAAACATTTTAGGGGTTCAGAGGACAGAGCTATAGCTAAGGGCTCCAATTTTAGACCCCACTCAATTCATGTAGAGAACTGACCAAAACATGGGAGGGGGAAAGGAAAAGATGAGTATAATGAAGAAAGAAATAAGAGAACAAGACAGTTATTACTGAGGAGTGCCAAGGGTCCGGTTGAAATTGGAAAACCTAAATTCTGGTAGACTCTTTCAATATGTTCAGCAATATTTCCCATTCACATCTCAGAGGTATGGGAAGCATTAGAGAAATGAGACGGTGAGATTTATCCAGAGCTAGGAATTGGGAGAGCATATATTGAAGTTGACTGGGGAGGTGAACATCTCTAGGGAGCTGGAGAATATGGCTCTGAAAGGGGTGATCAAAGATAGTATCAAGGAAAATGCAAATGTTGCAAATAGTTAGAAAATGAGAAGCTGCTAAGAGACTAGACATTGTATGGTGACAAAGGAGAGACTTCATTGATGTGACAAGAGGAAGAGGTGGAAGGCTGTCAGTTTGTCGTCGGAGAGGTTAGATTTTAGATTAAGAATCTTGGAAATAGTTCCAAAGATGATCAACTAGTCAGTATAACTGTGCTGAATGTCGAACAAATGAAGTAGAGGTGAAGGACATTACATTTGAGGAAGTTAAAGTGAAGCCAGATTCAGAGATGAGTCATTATTGAGGATGTTGGGTTTGCCAAAAAGGAATTATAATTGAAAAGAAAACTGAGCCAATGCTGAAGTCATTGAGGAAAGGAGAAGTATGACATAGAAGGTATAAGAGGGCATGTATCAAATAGGTCTACAGTTTCTTAAATAATGATATTGGTAAATTATGTTTGCCCTTTCTCCATCTATACATGTCTATACATATATATTATAAAATTTGAAAAGTATATGTAACCAAAAAATAAATAATATTTAAATTTTCTTTATGCCCTCACTCTGAGAAAAACACTGTTGACATTGTAGTGTATCTCTAGTCCATGTTTCTTATGAAGCACTCATGTTTGAAAATAATACTCTGGCATTCAGGCAAACACAGCTTTGCCTTTTCCTTTTTTTTTTTTTTTCAATAGTGAATCTCTTTCATCTCACAATTACAGACCCTTCATTGACCTAACAATTAATTAAATTCTTAGAGAGTTTTAGATGTTATTCTATTTCCGAGAAAAAGTTGGCAGTCTGGGTAAGGGACATAGAGGTCTCCCTCTGGTCTTACCCATTCATGGGCAAACTATGCTAGGTAGACATTATATCAGACCTGGAGATATTGTAGAGTACATGAAAGAAAAAAAGAAATCTGTCTCCGCTCAAGGAGTTTACATCCCCCTGGGAGGGATATAAAGTCAAGAAATAAATAATGTGGCAATTTCTGACATGTTTTGGTAATTATAGTAACTAACTAAACAAGGCAATATGACAGTGAGTGTCTAGGGATGGTGGTAGGCACACCGTTGGATTATCAAGAGAGAACACCCAGAGGAGGATGAACTTGAAGAATGAGAAAAATTCAGCCAAGTATAAAGAAAGAGAAAACAGATTTCAGCTAGAAGGAATCATATCTGCAAAGGCCTGGAGGTATGACATTGTAGAGTTAAAGGAACAGAAATATGTCTAGTGTATAGAAGGAATGAGAAGTAGGCAAGTGTTAAGTCAGCTAGTATTTCATTGACCATTATTAGATTTCATTCTAAAAGAAATAGAGGGCCCACAGCAGTGTATTATTCTGGGGAATCAAAAGATTACTCTTCACTAATGATCTTGGTCCTTTCTTCACTGAGAAAACTGAATCAGTTATAAGATAAATCCCACATATCTCATGACCCTCCACTCACCAACCAGCATTCAAACCCATGTTGTTTGCCTTCTCTCTCATATCTGAAAAGTATCTGTCCTTGCTCTAAGTCCAAATCCTCCTTTTTCTTACTAGATTCCATTTTTTCATGTAATTAAGGCAAAGCTCCAATAATTCTCTCCTCTTTCATCCATTACTAATTTTGCCTTCTCTGTTGGGTAATTCCCATCAACATACAAGACAATTTTTATCTCATTTAAATTATCTTTTTAAAATCCCTGGACTCGGGGTGCCTGGGTGGCTCAGTGGGTTAAAGCCTCTGCCTTCGGCTTGGGTCATGATCCCAGAGTCCTGGGATCAAGCCCCACATCGGGCTCTCTGCTTGGCCAGAAGACTGCTTCCCTTCCCCTCTTCTCCGCCTGTCTTTCTGCCTACTTGTGGTCTCTGTCTCTCAAATAAATAAATAAAATCATTAAAAAAATAAAAAATAAAATCCCTGGACTCTACTTACCTTTTCTTTACTTTACAATAAAATTTCTTGAAGAAGTTTTTTATATTCACTATCTCTGATTCTTATATATATTATTCTCATATAGATATATAGAGAATATATATACGAATATGTATATGTATATATATTCACTATCTCTCATTCTCTCACAAACTCACTTGAGTCAGGCTTTGACACCCATAACTTCACTGAAACTTTATTGCACAAATACAATGACTGCTATATCGTTAAACACTGGTCAAGCTGTAGTCCTCATCTTGTTTGACTTATCACCTTTACAACATATGATTTATTTGACTTCCAGATACTATAACCTTCTTGTTTTTCTCATACCTTACCGGTTGCTCTTTCTTTGTTTTGTTTTGATTTGATTTGATTTGGTTTCTGTAGTTGATTTGTGCTTTACTCCCAGAAAAAGGAAAATCTACCAAAACATTTGAATCCCTTTACCTTTTCTCTTTTCTATCTGCACTTGCTCTATTAGTGTTCCATCCACTTTAAGTATAATATATATGATGATATCTCAAATTATATCCCAGTCCAGTACTTTTTCCTGAAATTCAAAATTAATATTCAAATTTCATAATTGACATCTCCATTTGTTTGTCTAGTTAATGTCTCAAACTTGCCATGTCTAAAACATGAATTCTTTATCTTCCTCTTCAGTACTTGTTTTTTTCTATGATCTTTTTCCACCAAATTAATGGTTACTTCATTCTTGCCTTTGCTTAGGCCAAACCTTGGAGTCAGCTTTGATTCCTCTCTCTCTCTCTCTCTCTCTCTCTCTCTCATACGCTATCTACAGTGCACTGAGGAATCCTATAGTTTTGCCTTTAAAACATATCCAGAGATCCTTTTGAGTGATTTCAGCAAAATGGCAGAATAGGGACTTTTTGGTTTGATCCACTAATCCCCCAACACCAGACCCTTGCCCAGAAACATCAATTTGAACAACTATTCACACATAAAATTATCTTCAGAAGAGCCAAGATTTCCAAATAAGGGATTATAACACTTGGATAAAGCACAGAAATAAGAAAAAATACATTAAGGAGAGTAGGAAAGATCAATTCACAGTACTTGCATTTATCGCTACCCCAAATCCAGGCAGCCCAGCACAGACCAAGACTCTCCCCATGGGAGAAGGAGAATAAAGTGAGCACCTAATCCACTACCCCAGAGCTGGCCTGTAGAGCACTAGACTGAGTCCTAGGCTGACTCCCTGTATGGAGCCATCATACTACTTGATTTCAAAATATATTACAAAGCTATGGTATTCAAAACAGGATTCTATTGGCAAAAAAACAGACATATGTATCAGTGGAACAGAATACAGAGCCCAGAAATAAACCATGCATAGATGGCTAACAAATTTACCAAAGGGAGCCCAGGATATACAATTAAAAAGTACGATCTCTTCAATGCATGGTGTTGGGAAAACTGGACAGCCACATGCCAAAGAATGAAACTGGACCAACATCTTATCCCATTCACAAAAATTAACTCAGTGCACTCAAGACTTTAATGCAAGACCTGAAACCATAAAACTCCTAGAAGGAGTCATAAGTAATAAGCTCCAAGACAGAAGTCTTGGTGATGATTTTTTGGATCTAACACCAAAAGCAAAGACAACAAAAGCAAAAATCAGTAAGTGAAACTATGTCAAACTCAAAAGCCCTGCACAGAGAAAAATCAAATTGAAAATGCAACCTACTGAATGGGAGAAAGTATTTGCAAATAATATGTCTGATAAGGAGCTAATATCCAAATTGTATAAAGAACTCATTCTACTCAATAACAAAACAAACAAATAAAAAAAGCCAGTCCAATTAAAAAATGGAGAGAAGATCTCAGTAGGTATTTTTCAAATAGAGACATATAGATGGCTAATAGGTACATGAAAATATGCTCAACATGACTAATCATCAGGAAAATGCAAATCTAAGGGATTTGCAAAGACCCTCACATCTGTTAGAACAGCTATCACCAAAAAGCCAAAAAATAACAAGTGTTGATAAGGAGGTGGAGAAAAGGAACTCCTGTATGTTGTAGCTAAGAATGTAAATTGAATGCAGCCACTATGGAAAACAGCATGGAGCTTCCTCCAAAAATTAAAACTAGGGGCACCTAGGTGTCTCAGTGGATTAAAGCCTCTGCCTTCAGCTTGGGTAATGGTCCCAGAGTCCTGGGATCAAGTCCCACGTCAGGCTTTCTGCTCAGCAGGGAGCCTGCTTCCTTCTCTCTCCCTGCCTGTCTCTCTGCCTTCTTGGGATCTCTGTCTGCCAAATAAATAAATAAAATCTTTAAAAAAAATTAAAACTAGAACTAAAATATGACCCAGCCATCCCACTTCTGGGTATTTACCCAAAGGAAATGAAAACACTAACTCAAAAAGATGTAAGTACACTCATGTTCCTTGGAGTATTATATATAATAGCCAAGACATGGAACCAACTTAAGTATCCACTGAGGGATGAAGGATAGAGAAAATGTGGGATATATGCACAATGGAAGATTATAATATAATGAAATCTTGTCAGTAGCAACAACATGGATGGACTTGGAGTGTATTACACTAAGTATAAGAAGTCATATAGACAAAGACAGATACCATATTACCTCACTTGTATGTTGAATTTAGGCATAAAATAAGCTTAAAGATTCAAATACACACTGCACACACACATGTACACACACATACACACCTAAACAGGAATGATATTCGGCCATGTCACGAGGAATTCCTGCCCTTTGAGACAATATGGATAGGTCTGCTAGATGAAATAAATGAGACAGAAAAAGACACGACATGTTTTCACTTATATGTGGAATATAAAAGCCTAACTCATAGAACTAGGAAGCAGCATCATGGTTGCCAAGGAATTGAGGCCGGAAGACCTCTCCCTGGGGAGAGGAATAGGGTGGTGTCAGTCCAAGAGTACAGACTTCCTCTAAGGTCATAAATTCAGGTGATCTAAGGTATATCATGGTCAACACAGTTAACAATACTGTGTTTATGCATGGAAGTCATTAAGAGAGTAAATCCTGAATGTTCTCACCACAAAAAAAAAAAGGTAATTAATTATATGAAGGGTATAGAAACGCTAACTAAACTTAATGTGGTAATCATTTTACAACATATATGGATATCAGATAATCACAATGTACATCTTAATCTTATATATGTTATACATTAATACCTTATAAATCCGGGGGAAAAAAACTGTATTCAGAATCTGACCATTTCTCACTTATGACAAGCCTCCACTTACTTGATTACCACAGTAGCCTCTTAAGTGAGATTTATGCTTATGCTCTTGCTCGAAGTAGTCTACATTCCCCAGCAGCCAGGGTGATAGTCATGATATCCATCTGATCATGCAACAGTTCTGTTGAAAATCCTCTCGCGTGTTCCTCACAGCATCTCAGATTAAAAACCCAAATCTGTGCAAAGCCCTACAAGGCTCACATGATCCAGTCCCTCATGAAATCTCTGATGTCACCTCTTCTTTCTGCTTTACTTGCATGGCTCCATCCACACTGGCCTCCTTGCTAGCCATGCCACACGTGTTCCTCCTTCCAAGACTTTGCTCTGTCTGTTATCTCTCCTGGAATGGCCCTGCCATAGAATCCCAGATTTACTCTCACCCATTCCAGGTCTTTGCTCAATATGTCACTTTCCTGCCAAAGACTCCACTGACTCTTGCCTTTTAAAATTACCCAGCACAGGGCGCCTGGGCGGCTCAGTGGGTTAAAGCCTCTGCCTTCGGCTCAGTTCATGGTCCCAGGGTCCTGGGATCAAGCCCCACATTGAGCTCTCTGCTCAGCAGGGAGCCTGCTTCCCCCTCTCTCTCTCCCTGCCTGCTTCTCTGCCTACTTGTGATCTCTGTCTATCAAATAAATAAATAAACTCTTTAAAAAATAAATAAATAAATAAATAAAATAAAATTACCCAGCGCTCCTGATTCTTCTTGCTCTGTTCTGTGTTTTCTGGAGCACTTTTCAATCATACACCACTAACATCCTTAAACCCTGTTGGATGTTTTAGTTAAAACCATGCTATCTCCTATCTTCCTCACCTGTAACACCTTAGATGGTCTTCTTCATCCTGGTCTCCCCCATTTCCCAGCTGGCATAGACATAGGCATACAAGTTTCCCAATCCATGGAGGAGGGTACTTGGTCACAGGAGAAACTGGATATCGATGGTAACCCTGCAAGTAATTGCTACAGGAGGCTATTGGGCATCTGAGGCAGATATCCCTGGTGAGTTCGAGTCAGGTGATCAAGGTCCCTTTCAAAGTATGGAGGTAGAGTGGGAAAGGGAGTGGGGTATTCTGTAGTAAGGAGATACTACGAGGTGATGATACGATGATGATGCAGTCTGGCCTCACCAGCCTGAGGATGGTAACTAAGTACTAACTAAGATAACTAAGAATTAACTAATGATTTTTCGATGTGCAAGTCAGGCCCAGCAAACACAGACAAGCAATCATCAGCCCACATTTGAACGGTATGACTTCCTCACCACCTACGAACTGGGTAGCCAAACCCCTACCTCAAAAAGCTAGAACATAAGGAAGCAAGAAAAACTGCCCTACCGCAGAGTCCGTTGGCCAAAGAACATTGTAGCACCCAGTCTCATTTGCAGCTGACCAAGACAATCTGAAACGGCCAAGAGAGAGGCTCATGCAAAATATTCCAAAGTCTCTTGGAATCCACCCCATGGAGTACAATTTCGGCAGAGGCATGTTCTTTTAGAAAACTTAGAGATACTCTGATGTTCACATACTACAGCTTTCTCCTAATTGTACTGACTTACCCATTAGGGATTCCTGCTTTACTCTGGGTTCTGTGACCTCCTTGATTTTGCTTCTTAAAACAGACTTAGGAACAAAAATCCCTAGCTTTCCCTGCCTTGGGAATGCAAGGAATTCAGACAAATAGAAGAGAGGAGAAGCTGCCTGGTCACCAAGTTCCTGCGAATCAAAAGGAGAAAGTGAAGAGAAGAGGGGAGCAGAAGATAATGTGTTAGCATGTTAATCCATTATAATATTGGCCAGAATTGGACCTGCTAGTAGGAGCTGTTCTTTGCTTGAAATTTTCCTACAGCAAATAGTAGTTTCCACTCATTGTAGCATATGAGACCACTGTTCTCATGATTTTTAACTTAGCAAGTTTCAAAGAACTTTGGTCCAAATGAAGGTCCGCCAGTTCTGTCCGATTTGCGCACACGGTGCAGCTATTCCTGTCATGTCTCCGGCAGTCCCAGGCAATGCCAGTGCTGTACCCCTTCAACCCCAGCTTCAATGTGTCCTTGTAACACATCTTCTGAGCACATCGCTGGAGGGTGCCCACCTCAGCCCTTACCACTGAATACCAGTAGGATAAAATTTTAACAATAACAAAGCTGAATCCAAAGCATTATGAGTCTCTTCTTGATGACCAACCACTCTTTTGGTCTAGAATAACTATATTTAGCATAAAATTATTTGCTGTTTTTCTGATGATCTACATGTTTAACCAACTGACTACACTTTGCATGAATATCAAAGTGTTCTTTTCTAATTTAGTTCTGCTATCAGTGTAATACAAAAGCTATTTCTCTAAATTAGGTTGTATTTTATTAGTCTTTTAAATATGGAATTGTAATGGCTCAAAGTTAATGAGATTTAAAAATATGTGTCACTTAAATTGTGACCAACTGAGAGCCCCCAAGATGGCGGAGAAGTAGCAGCTGAGACGACATCAGGTAGCAGGAGATCAGCTAGATAGCTTATCAAACCATTGCGAACACCTACAAATCCAACGGGAGATCGAAGAGAGGAAGAACAGCAATTCTGGAAACAGAAAATCGGCCACTTTCTGGAAGGTAGGACTGGCGGAGAAGTGAATCGAAAGCGAAGGGAGGATAGACCGCGGGGGAGTAGCCGGCTCCCGGCAAGCGGCGGAGCCACGGAGCACTAAATCGGGACTTTTAAAAGTCTGCTCCACGGAGGGACATCGCTCCAGAGGCTAAACCGGGTGAAGCACACACGGGGTCAGCGTGGCCCCAGGTCCCGCAAGGTCACAGAAGGATCGGGGGTGTCTGAGTGTCGCAGAGCTAGCAGGTATCGGAGCGGGAAGCCGGCTACAGAGACAGAGCCGAGGAGTGAGCTCTCGGCTCGGGGTTACCTTGAACCGGTCGCAGGCTAGGTGAGCTCGGAGCGCGGCCAGAGGCGAGGGAGATGGGAGTAGCCGAGGCTTTTCTCTGAGGAGTGGAGCCCCGAATCTCAGCTTTTCCAGGCCGGAGACTAGGAGGCCGCCATTTTCATTCCCGTCCTCCGGACTCTACGGAAAGCGCTCAGGGAACAAAAGCTCCCGAAAGCGAAACCGAGCGGATTACTCAGCCCGACCCCTGGTAAGGGTGGTGCAGCTCTGCCTCGGGCAAAGACACTTGAGAATCACTACAACAGGCCCCTCCCCCAGAAGATCAAAAGAAATCCAGCCAAGACCAAGTTCACTTAACAAGGAGAGCAGCGGAACTCCAGAGGAGGAGAAAGCAAAGCGCGGAATTCATGGTTTTCTCCCCATGATTTTTTAGTCCTGCAGTTAATTCAATTTTTTCATTAAAGGGCATTTTCCTAGGGTCTTTGCCACCCTTTTAGTATTTTATTTGCTCTTTCATATAATCTTATCTGGAAAAAATGACAAGGCGGAAAAACTCACCACAAAAAAAAGAACAAGAGACAGTACCAAAGGCTAGGGACCTAATCAATACAGATATTGGGAATATGTCAGATCTAGAGTTCAGAATGACAATTCTCAAGGTTCTAGCCGGGCTTGAAAAAGGCATAGAAGATATTAGAAAAACCCTCTCTGGAGATATAAAAGCCCTTTCTGGAGAAATAAAAGAGCTAAAATCTGACCAAGTTGAAATAAAAAAAGTTATTAGTGAGGTGCAATCAAAAATGGAGGCTCTTACTGCTAGGATAAATGAGGCAGAAGAAAGAATTAGTGATATAGAAGACCAAATGACAGAGAATAAAGAAGCTGAGCAAAAGAGGGACAAACAGCTACTGGACCACGAGGGGAGAATTCGAGAGATAAGTGACACCATAAGACGAAACAACATTAGAATAATTGGG
>PISX010021897.1:0-32706 GCA_004024625.1 Mellivora capensis
GTGGCGGACCCTCAGGTGCCGCACGCCATCAAAAGGGCCTGCGCCTGGAGCGCGCTGGCCTTGAGCGTGCGTGTGGGCGCAAGGCAGCAGGAGCAGGAGGCACGCCGGGTCCATTGGCTGCACGAGCAAGTAGAGGAGCGAGAGGCCGCTGTCTGGGCCCTGGCTTCCGAGCTGCAGCGGCTGTGCAGGGAGCGCAAGGAGGTGGCTGCGCAGCTTCGATGTGCGCAGGCTGCTTTGCAGCACGTGTTGGATGAGAGAAATGTGTTGCGTGGGCGACTGCTCCAGGCGGAGAAGTCGGGCCGGGTTGACCAACCTCCTCAGGAGGTCACCTCTGAGTCAGGAGCAGAACAGCGTGGGGCCGCTGCCTGGCCAGGGGATGTGGATGAGAAGGGCAAGATGATGGCCACAGAGGCACAGGCCATGCACCGTTCGGAGGCCCAGATGGCAGCTCCCGCAGCCGCAGCAGCAGCTCCCGCAGCCGCAGCAGCAGCTCCCGCAGCCGCAGCAGCAGCTCCCGCAGCCATGTTTTATGTGCAGGCACTTCCAAGCTCCTGGGCCCAGGCTTTGCAAACCTCTCTGCCAGTGCAGGTGCCACATCCATTCCCATTCTCTGCATCATTCCCAGTGGAATTCCCATACTGGGCACCTCTACCACACTCAGTAGTCGTGGAAGCAGACACAGCAGCGGCAGCAACAACAACAGCAGTCCCACCGCAGATATCCCTGAAGCCACCTGTGGGGGTCTACCCACCTGGCCAGTGGGCTGCAGTGGGGGTCCAGGAGCAGATGGCACCATTTTGTGAACAGAGGTGCTGTGACCAGGAGGAATGTTCTGAGACCTTCCAGGGGGGATGTCCCCTGGGGGACAGTAGAAGCCACAGGCAAGATGAAGGTCCTGTGTGTCCCCAGGGAAAGACTTCGCTGGAGGACAGTGGGAGCCACAGCCAGAAAGATCTGGAGAGACCTCAGGGGACAACACCCCTGGAAGACAGAAGCTCCAGTCAGAAGGAATGTCCATTGATGCCCCAGGAAAAGTACCCCATGGAGAACAACAAGAGCCACAGCCAGGAAGATCCAGAGAGGCCCCAGGGGACATCCCCACTGGGAAGCAGCAGGAGCAGTGGTGTGAGAAAAAGTCCCAAGAAACAGCAGCCTCCAGAGCAGAAAGCCAAGCAACTAAAAGGGAAAAAAGCCTCAGATTCCCAACTCCAGGGGAAGCCTGCCTCAGGATGCAGTCCAAAGAATTGGGACTGCCCATGGTGTAAAGCTATGAATTTTTCATGGTGCATGCCCTGCTATCAATGCAAGAAAGTCTGTGTGGCAGTTGAGAGTGGAGGCCTGGACACAGGAGAACCTCACTAATTTTAGGAAGGTAAGTAAGAATGGAAACACTCCAAAGAAAAACCAATTTCGTAAGACGCCTCCCCCCCCGATCAAAAAGTAGCTCATTTACTTCACAGAAAATTTGAAAACCAAAATTATGGTACAGAAAATTAAATAAAATAGTCCATTATCCCAATACCCAATAATCACTTTTTATCATTCTGATTACACACACATGAGCATAGATATGTCCATGTTTTTATTTTATATATCTATTTTAACAAGGATAGACTACTTTTTGAGTATCACATATTTTAAATAGGGGATTTTCCTAATTACATTTAAGTTCACAGATGGTGGATTCTGGATAACTGATGCTGATTGGTTGACACCCTGAAGAGGCTGAAGTCATGAAGCCTTTTCCTTTTTCACTTTTTTCTGTTTTCTTATTAACCTCCTTTTCCTGAAAATGTTACGTTGCTGGCTAGTAACAACCATGTGTTTTCAACTTACAACTGTATTGAATTTTAGGAGCATTGTTTTTCCTTGAAAATGTTATTACTCCTTTTTAAATTACTACAGTGTTCATGTTGCTTCTTGTTTTTAAGTTTTATAGGTGAGGGCCTGTTTTTGTGTCTCTGAGCCCGCAGAAATTGTTTGTTGTTGAAGAAGCTGAACCCATCCCATTAGAAGATCTCTCAAGAGTCTAAAGAAATCACACCTTGATTCCAGCTGACCCACACCTCACTGAGACCCCCATTGGCTGGAACAGAGAAGAATGAGAGGAAGTCAGGGAAGAAGAGATGGTCTGGCACTCATAAGGGGGGAAAGGATGGCAAAACAATTTTGTTAGAATTTAATTTCTCTGTTGGGACAAGGGATTAATTTGGAAGAGTTGAGGGGTTGGCAATGTTAAATTCTATAGACTATATCAAATTTGATGGGTTACATTTAATTCATTAAACAAGTAGTTATTGATTACCTAGTGTATGTTAGGAGCTAGAGCCATATGTTAATATTTAATGCACACATCACAACTTTTTGGTGAGTTTGTTTAGATAATAAGAGGGAGCATACTTTGAGATAAGAGGTGACTTCTTTGCCTTGTGTATACTATGGCCTTTGGGTAAAGCCAATTGGAATAACAGTTATTTTTGCAGTTCTGGGAGCAACATCAGAGACTTTCATGAGAAGAATTACTAGACTATTCATCTCATTACTCCTAGGTGAATCAAATGAGCAGTGGCAAAGATTGGGAAAGTAGCATCAAGAAGTAAAGGCAGGACTTTTCTGAAAGTGTAATTTCTTCCTTTGAGATGGAAAAACTATTCTTTCTGGTTGCCTGAAAGACTACTGGATGACTTAAAGACAGTGTTTGAGGGAGTATTGGCTACACACATGAACACTCAGTCTTGTCTACCTCCATCCCAAGCCCCTCTCCAGTCAAGATTGGATGAAGATCAGGCAAGATGGACAGACATCGTGCTTCTCTTGGATTGGATTAAAAAATAATACTGGACTGGGACAAGCACTCTTGAGAATGCCCCTGGTCCCCTTCTCTCCCACTTGATGTATTCTCTTCAAGGATCTCTGCTCTTCTGAGGTAGCTGAAGGAGGGAGCCAGGATTGAGCCCAGGGGGTGGGGAGGTAGATCAGCTTCAGTCTGAACAAAAGATGTTATAGTTATAAGTTAAAAGATGTTATAGTTAAAAGATGTTATAGTTTCCCCCATGAGATCTGCCCAGCTTACCAAGCTCAATATCTGCCAGGGTTTTTCTGATCCTAATTAGTAATAAAGAGTATGCACTTGCCCCCTGTATCTTCTATGTCATGTGTTGGGACAGGTTGGTCAGAGGTGGCAGCTTAAATCTGTGTCTTCCTTCTTTCCCAGTAAGGTGAAGGAAGGTTCAGTCTTGTTCATTAATTACCCAAGAATGGGAGAGGGAAGGGTATTTTGTGGGGCCTTAATTCCATGCTACCCTCACTGGCCAAGTCCAGATGGTTCCTTGAAGCTAGGCATGTTTGCTTTCTCCAGGGCCAGTGGGGTTTGGAGGTGTCTGCCAACGCTGGAAGCCCTAATGTCTAGGGTCCATTTCCCTACATGCACCAGGTAGCCATTCCCCTCTGGGACTCTACCTTCTCTCTGGGGTCATGGCAGGGAATAAAGAGTGCTTAAGTATCATAAACAGTATTCTTCCTCCATTCACTCTGTTCTCTAAGTAATTCCTCTCTTCCTTAGCAAAATTTGGTCAAGATAATGAGGGAGGGAGACAAACCGTAAGAGACTCTTAATCATAGGAAGCAAACTGAGGGTGGTGGAACAGACAGAGTTGGGGAGTTGGGATAACTGGGTGATGGACATTAAGGAGAGCACATGATGTAATGAGCACTGGGTATTATATAAGACTGATGAATCATTGAACTCTACCTCTGAAACTAATAATACAATACATGTTAATTGATTGATTTTAAATGAAAAATTTAGAAAAAATGATCAGGATTATAGAAAACTAAATACAGGCTGGCACCATAAATCTCCCCTGGCATAAGGGGGGAATAAAGATCTGGACACCTTCTTGGAATGGGTATAATGAGATGAGGGTGTGGACAACAAAAATTATCCTGTTATACCAGAAATCCCTTTTCTCTCAGAGATATGACTAACAGGGAGGGCCTTGGTTACCTGGGATAGGAATGCAGGAATAAAAGAGGGCTGTCAGGGGGAACAAACATATAACTATTTGGAGGGGGAGGAGAGGAGATACTATGATATCATGTGGATCCTAATGTCTCCTGTGTATTTAGAAAGATGAGCACGTACTGATATTTTTCCTGCTGGGTCTAAAATTAGTGCTGGTACAATAGAGGAAGAGTCAAATGGTGCTGGAGAAAGAGGAGAAAGAATAGGACCTTGCAGCAGGTACTACAATTACTGTTGGTAAGGGTGGGCCTAGTACAGCTGCCTTACAGTAGGCACTTATGAAGGTGGTGGTGATAAAAGAGTGAGAATAGCTATTTCTCTGAACAGGAGAGTGCAGGGGATGTGGGAAGAAGACTTTTAGATTCTGTGGGATCTCCAAAGTGGGAAAGGCAAAATTCTGTGTGGAAAAAGTGGAGGATCATGGCAATATCCTCCTGTACTCCACATTCTCACCCATTTCCTCACTTCATACCTGCTACTAGACCTTCATGGGAGCAATGCCTTCAAACTCTCATTCCCATTTCCATAATTCATATACCACCTATCATTTCTCTCCTTCCACTTCTCCTATCTCCTTCCACTTCCACTAGCAAAAGCAGAATTAGAAGTGGTTCTAATAAGAGTAGTTCCTGTAGGAGCATCTGCAGCTACCATATTGATAGGTGTGGGATATGGAATAACTTCCTGTGGTAGGCAAGAGGAAGCATCAGCCTCTGGGGGCAGAAGGGACAGGAACAAAGGGCTCAGCATTCTTCAAGATCCCTTAGGGATGAGAGAATTATATGTGATAAAGACCAAGGGACTGAAATGGTGGAATAATTAAAAATAATTATTTGGGGGATAAAACCATGCTTCAACTGAAGATGTCTGATCCTGGACAGGAGTTTTGTCTTCTGATGGGGCCAGCCCTCTTTGATTTCAGAAATGAAGAGAGAACCAAGGAGATCTGAAACAGAAGAAACCATTTTCTAAGTATGTCTCTGATTATAAATATAGTTTGATTTCACTTTAGAAAAATTAGAAAATGCAGAAAAAGGAAAAAAAAACATTTAACCATAATCCCACCACTGGAGATAAGTACCACTGTTTACATTTTTATGTATTTAATTCCACATATGTACACAGAGACAGGTGGGATAGGTTTTTAAAATATCCTTTATGTGGAATTATACAGAATATTTTATAACCTTATCTTTTATGGTGGCTAAAAAAACAACGATGTCTTATTCTCTTAAATTTTAACTGAAATTTAACTACATTACTAACTATAAGCATAACATTGTACAGCAGGTCCCTGGTGTTTTTCTATCTTACATTACTGAAACTTTATACCTAATACAGTCTTATTTTTAATTAACATATTAATTTTTTCCTTTTATACCTTAGCTCTTGCTAGGTGAAGGCCCCAGCACACCACCTATCAAACCCCAATTCTTGTCAGTGCCTCCCCACACCCCATTCAGAGTCACAGTGCAGTGGTACTTCACCCCAGGGACCTATGGCCAGGTGTCAGGGACCAGATTCTAGTCTAGAGGCTGTGTGGGGCAGGACTGCCTGAGGCCAGAATGGAGGAGGAAACAGTGCAAGCACTGGCAGCAAGTCTATTGCCTTCTTTTTTTTTTTTTTAGATTTTTATTCATTTATTTAACAGAGAGAGAGATCACAAGTAGGCAGAGAAGCAGGCAGAGAGAGAGAGGGGGAAGAGAGCCTGATGCGGGGCTCGATCCCAGGACCCTGGGACCATGACCCGAGCTGAAGGCAGAGGCTTTAACCCACTGAGCCACCCAGGCGCCCCCAGTCTATTGCCTTCTTGAAGGCTGAAGGCCCCTCAGCACTGGGATGGACCTCTGGTGTACAACCCTGAGGCCCCAATCTGACATCTGCCAAGGTCCAAGGCTGAAACAACTGAAATGCATTGTCCCATCTCACATCGCTGGGGCCAGTTGTTCTTCTCCACAGAAGCAAAGTTTATCGAATCTGCCCCAGGAGATCCTTGCTACCTGTACCTCTAGCCTCTCACCTTGAAGTACAGCCTCAAGGCATTGCTCTCTGCTCTCTCTGACCTCGTCCAAACGCCAGCACCCAGTGATGGCCCCGCCCCTTCACCCAAGCCTCTCCATCAGGAAATGTTTGCCTCTTTTGAACACTAGGAGGAACACCTATCTGCTGGGGACTGGTCCAGCTGGATATAGTGTAGCTTTTCCCAAGAAAGCAAACAGGGCAGCCGGAGCCTTCCAGATATGCTCTGTAGTTTCGGGTGTGTATAGGGGTGTAAATTCGGGTCCAGGTGGAAGGACAGGGAGAGGATGGGCTAGGATAGACTGAGGTTTAAATGTGGTTTAGAGGATGTTGACATCACACCTGAAATGCTGCTGCTGGTATCACTCTTCCCAGAGGAACATGATCTCGTGGGATCTCAGGAGATCTACCATGGCTGGCAGAGGAGTCCTGGGAAAAGAAATAGCTGGGTGCCCTTCCTGGATGCTGGACCCTTGTTATCCCAGACTTGTCCATAAGGAGTCTGGCTCAGGCCACCTATCATGCAAACCTACTTCTCACACATGCCTTTCCCTGCCTGTGGTGCTTTATCCCACGGGCACTAGGCTGGGTGTGAGGGGATTGCCTCTGGTCCAGAGGCTGTGCAGGGACAGAACCATGGAGGCCACAAAGGGTAAGTGAATTGCACATGCAATACATTACATAATTAATTAATCCATGGACAACATCTACAAAAAAGTAGGTGATAACATGTTTCCATGAGCTCTAAATAAAAGAGGCTGGGGGCAATTCACAGCTGTAAGACCTGAGCGATCTGTGTGGGGGTGATCGTAAAGAAACAATGGATCATCTGACAGATTGGAAGATAGGAAAACGCTAAAATACTCTACAAATTAAAATACTCTACAAATACTAATTAGATAACACAGTTGACTGAGTTGAGAAAAGCAAGGGAAACTAGAATGAGTACAAGTGATATGTCCTAAGGTTGAAGGGGTTGAATTATCTAGGCATTATGAGCTCTCAAAACTGCAGCCAGAACTCCCTTCCAGGGCAGACATGACAGGAGATATGTCATTCTGCTTCTTATTCTCTTTTTCCTTTATGATAATTTTGTTTGAAATTTTCCTATCATCTTCCGTTACTCATTTTTAAATGAAATTGGTTTTCCTGAACTTAGAAGAAGGCATTGTTCAGTAGAGCTTTCTAACATCGCAAAGTTCAATCTATTACTTTCATGTGGTCTTCAAAAAGCAGCTTACTTTCTTGCAGTTCTGGAGGCTACAAGTGCAAAATCAAGGTGTTAGCAAAGTTGGGATATGAGGGCCCTGAGAGAAAGATCTGTTACAGGCCTCTCTCATTAGCTTGTAGATGGCTAGCTTCTACCAGGGCGCCTTCAAATAGTCTTTCCTCTATGTGCGTCTCTGCCTCTGTGGCCATATTTTCCTTCTTTATAAGGACGCTAGTCAGATTAGGGCCCACTCTAACAACCTCACTGCAGCTAATTTCATTGCAATGACCGTGTTTCCAAGAAAAGTCACATTCTGAGGTTCTGGAGTTTGGGATTTCATCATCTGAATTTTTAGGGGACATAATTTAACTCTTAAATGTCGTTTTTCTACTTTGAATTTAAGAACTATTAAGACTAAGCTCTCGGAACTTGTTTCTAGTATAAGGTATAAACAAGGTTTGAATTCTAACACTGGTAATTGTTAGCTAGATAAGCAAAGTTGCTTATCATTTCTATGGTTCAATTTTCCCATCTGTAAAATGAAAATAATAATATGTACTGAATAGGGGATGTTGTGAGGATTAAATAAAATAATATATGAAAACACACTTAAAACAGTGCTACCTTCAGTTTGTAAGACAATTGTACAATTTCCCCCCCTTACTTAGAAGAAATAGTGAAACCCAAATGATAGGCATTAAATAAGGAATTTGTCTGAAAAGTTACCAAATAAAATATATTTGGAAATGCATAATTTTAAACTTTCTTGCTAGTGAGAGACAAAGCTTCTGCCAATATTCATGATGTTTTCTAGTGCTAGGGAAACAGTCATGAGTTCTATTCTGCCTAGGGCAATTAGCTTCAGTCATTTTCTCTATGGTTTAATTGAGTGAATCAGTTATAAATCAGTTGGAATAGATATCACCCATTGACTATATCAAAAGCTTTAAAAGATAAGTCAGCTTCTCAGTTTTTATAGTAATTTCATCTCTTGGTGCTCCTTGTTTTATAAAGAAGTGAAACCATCCTTAATTTCTGAAGAATAACAAATGTAAGTAGAAACACATTAATTTGATTCCAGTAGCTACAATTTCTGTTGAATGCACCACAATTTCCTTATAATTACAAGCATTGTGGTATAGCTGGGCCACCATGCCTTTTCTGATTGATCATCTTCCTATACTGTAATCCTATTCTGAGGATCAGTCTGTAGCTAAGAGTGATTTGTATTGTTGATGTAACAGAATTACTTTGTGAGTGTAGCAAATTGGAGCTTTTCATTATAAACACTATCATAATTGATCATTTTAGCTATTGGTTAGGGTAACTTAAATGTAACCTGTAATTTCCACAACTTGAAATCAATGGAGTACATTTATTTTTAATTAAATGGCTGCCAAAATAAAATCTAGGGGAAATGTGCAAATAAAAACAATAATTTAGTTTTAAGTACTGTATTGGTTACCTATTGCTATGTAACAAATTACCCAGAATTTAGCAGTTGACAGCAATGTACATTTATTATCTCACAGTTTCTGTGGGTCAGGAATCCAGATATGGTTTAGCTTGGTTCTCTGCTAAACAAGGCTTCAGTCGAAGTATCAGCCAGGGTTTAGGGACTCATATGAAGTCTCCACTGTGGAGTGATCACCTTCCAAGCTCACTTACCTGGTTATTGATCAATGTGGTAAGCAGAATATTGGTTCCCTTAAAAAGTCCATATTCTAATCCCTGAAACATGTGAATATGTTATGTTACATGGCAAAAAGGAGTTATAGTTGCAGATGGAATTAAGGTTGCTAATCAACTGACCTTAATATAAGGAGATCATCCTAGATTATCTGGGTGAGCCCAGTGTAGGCATAAAGTTGGAAGCGGGAGGCAGAAGAGGAATCAGTGTGAGGGTGATATGATATGAGAAAGACTCAGCTGGCTATTGCTGGCTTTGAAGATGGCAGGGTGGAGTGTGAGCAAAGAATGCAGGCAGCCTCTAGGAGCTAGAAAAGGCAAGGAAATGGATTCTTCTCTAGAACCTCTAGAAATGAATGCTGCACTGTTGGTGCCTTGATTTCAACCCAGTGAGATTAATTTCAAACTTCTGATTTCCAGAACTATAAGATAATAAATTTGTGTTGTTTTAAACTGCTAATTGTGTGATAATTTATTATAGCAACAATAGTAAACAAATCCAGAAAGAATCAGTTTTTCAAGGGTGATTGGTTATTGGAATGAGGGCCTCACTCCCTTGCTGGTGGTTGGCTGGAGGCTGTCCTCCATCCCTTGCCATGCGGATCTCTCCAACTTGCTTCATCAGAGCAAACACTCAGGAAGAGCAACAACAAGACAGAGAGGGTGCTAGAAAGATGGAAGTCACAGTGTTTTGTAACTTAGTTACAGAAATGATGACATCTCATCACTTTTGGTGTATTACGTTTGTTAGAAGAAAGTCATGAGGTCCAGCCCACTACAGAGGAGAGGAGATAAAGTTGTGAATTCCAGGAGACAGGGACCATTGGGTTTCATGTTAGAAGTTGCCCATCACAAGTACTGATACATACTCGCAGCATTTCTCTTATGTTTAAAATCATGAAACCTTCCTGCTAGCTCACTGTTCTTACTCTATTTAGTTTTCTTTTTCATTTGCTGTAATTTCTTTTAAAAGATATTTTAAATATGTATGTATGTGGATATATAGAAATAGGAGAAAGTGAAGTGAAAAAATATTAAATGTGATATCTAGTGAAAGGATTTCAAGAGATACTTTGTTTAAAATGTTACTAGTCTTTTAAAATTTTATAATGAGCATATTTTACATATATATAAAGTCAAAATTAAAATTAATTTTGTGAAATTATTTGAAAATTAAAAGACAAAAATTTCCACCTTTATGAATACCTCACACTAATTTTGATATATGCATTTGGTTCTTAACTTACTTTTTGTTGAATACAAATCATATTTTGTATCAGTGAACCATGCACTGCAGCATTATTTTTCACTGAAGAATAAGTTGATCATGGATTTCACTGGAAAAATAATTAAAGGAATTAGAATGAATTAAAATTTATTATGAAAATACAGAAACCTCTCTTACCTTTTATGAGAGATATGTAGCAACAGAAATTTGAAATAATAAGCTAATTCTTAAAATCCACACACAGAAAATTCTTACATATATCGAAGACCTTCAGCTATTTTTTGTGGAGTTTATCATACCCTTGTATGGTTCAATATTTAGATGTGTAGGAACAAGTCTCAACTGAAAAACTGTTTTTCTCGGGCGCCTGGGTGTCTCAGTGTGTTAAAGCCTCTGCTTTCAGCTCAGGTCATGATCCCAGGGTTCTGGGATCCAGCCCCGCATTGGGCTCTCATGGAGCAGAGAGCCTGCTTCCTCATCTCTCTCCCTGCCTGCCTCTCTTGGCTACTTGTAATCTCTGTCTGTCAAATAAATAAATAAAATCTTAAAAAAAACTGTTTTTCTCTTGACTTATTATGAGTAGGAAGATTTGTCATGAGGAACACTGAAAGTGAAGGATTTGCTCTGAGGTTTCTTGAAAAAAATGACAACTTGGTAGTGATTCAAATTGCACATCCTTTTGCCTTTATAAGAAAAGCAAAGTGAGCATATTGATTTGATTTCCTCATAATAATGACTTACATGACCAGTTAAAACACTAGCAAAGAATAATTCACATATAATCACATTGTATCACTGGGGAAAAAATGAATGCTTTATAAAGCTGCTTTGAGCTAAGATAATAAGAAGAGAAAAACATATTGTTGTTTAGAAGAAATATATTTACAGCATGGCCCTTTGTTAAATTCCTCACTTTTTTAATATTCCTCACTTTTAAAAGAAAAATATGGTATCCATTACTAGATTGGAGTAACTCACTTTTTCTTTTGCCTACAGTTTGATTTTACACATTGGATACTTTATTTTTGACTAAAATAATTTATAATTGTGGGTGTGTGTATGTGTGTGTGATCTCTCATGTGTGTAAAATAGATAAGACCAACTTTTTTTCTGAAGCTTAAAGTCATAGCTTCTCTTGGCCAGAGAAAAGGTAACGAAATAAACAAATGACTTTATCTGCTGTGGTATTTTACAAATGCACATAACATTTATTTTCTCTTGATCTTTGTTTGCACTTGTAATATTCTATAAGATGTTATGAGATCAAAATAAAATTAATACTGCTCAGTAATAATGATGAGAAAGTGACTTAATAAATAAATAAATAGCATGAAAGATAATATATTTTATAGGACTACTTTTTTTCCCTTTAAAAAAATAAATTAAATGCAAACATGCATAAGATTACCAAGATAAGAAAAAATACATATTGGGGTATTTGCATTTGTTCATTGTTACCATTTTCTGTTAATTTTCAACATTTAATAGCCTCAGCTTTAAACTGTACAAAAGACATCACTGCTGAAAATCATTCATTTTTATATACATATGTACATTTATGCAGATAAAATTTATACTTTGATCACCTAATATTTTAAATATCTATGTTCCATGATGATTGTATGTTATGATATACTTTGGTATGCCAGACTATGCTATGATCTATTAAAAGATCCCTTACTGCCTAGTGGCTATATAGTTGCTCTCCCAGAAGCAGTGATAAACATGGTTAGGAACAAAACAATGATTAATACCATTGATGACATGATTAGTGAAACCAATCATTTTATTTGGTGTGCTTTTAAAAACTCTTTGATAAGTGGCCTGCCAAAACAGACAACTCACAGCAAAGAGCCTGTTCAGGGGAATTTATAAACAAATGGTAAAAATTCAGCAGTGCTGTGGTAATAATCCAATTTTTTTATTATTTACATATTTTTTCTGTTGTTTTAATGATTGAATAATTGAAAGGCTATTATCCTATTAAGAATGTTCCTCCAGTTTTTTTTTTTAACAATTGAAAAATCGGTTTGCCAAAATGGGCAGTATTTGAACTAATTCTGCTATTTGCCAGCTACCAAATGAATAGAAGAACATCTGGATGTCTGCAGCCAACTCAAATTTGCTCCCAGCAAATCAGTCTGCAATTGAGGATTCAGGTTCCATTTATCTAACAACAAAATAAAAAATTATAAAAAAAAATCTGTGATACCTCAATTTTAAAAATATGTGTGAGATCTACTGTAAAATCTAAAAACATTTGGGTGAAATTTTGTCTCTTTTAATCTGTTAGGCATCAGAGAGATATATTAGTTTTCATCTAACTACTTGAAGTCTTGGAGCTTATTATACTTGTTCCTTTAAAATATACATTCTACTATAAAAAAAAATAAAATAAAATATACATTCTACTATAGATTTCAGGTTTGCTTGGTGCCAAACGTAAAAGCAATGTCAGCTAATATTTATCACGTAAGTTTTGATATAAGAATTTGTAATTCTGGGGTGCCTGGGTGGCTCAGTGTGTTAAGCCTCTGACTTTGGCTCAGGTCATGGTCTCAGGGTCCTGGGATCCAGCCCTGCATTGGGCTCCCTGCTCAGCGGGGAGCCTGCTTCTTCCTCCCCTCTCTCTGCCTGCCTCTCTGACTATTTGTGATCTCTGTCAAATAAATAAATAAATAAATCTTTAAAAAAAAGAATTTGTAATCCTGTGGAGTTTTATTTTTTTTTATTGTGTTATGGTAGTCACCATACAGTACATCATTAGTTTTTGATGTAGTGTTCCAAGATTCATTGCTTATGTATAACACCCAGTGCTCCATGCAATACATACCCTCTTTAATACCCACCATCAGGCTGTGGAGTTTTAATATTCTTTCCTCTTCTTAGTCTTCTTCTTCTTCTTCTTCTTCTTCTTCTTCTTCTTATTATTATTATTATTATTATTATTTAGGGACAATCTTAGGGCCACAAAATGATGTATAACATGTATAGCTTTTATTTTTAAAATTATTTACTTTGAAAGATAGAAGGGACCTTAAAAGTCACTATATATCAGACTAGTCTAATACTTTAATCTTATTTGCCACATTCCTGCAAAATGACTGGTTTCCAAATGAAAGCTCCATCATTCCATCCAGGAATTTATAACCTCTGGAGACAGCAAAGTTTTTCTTACATTGAGATGCAAGCTGACATGTGTCAGTTTTCACCCAGCAGTCCCAGTGTATTCTTTTGGAAGTTCACAAAAGTAATTTAGTATTCTTTCTTTGGCTTAACCTTTACAGCTTAGATATTACTAGTTCTATTACCTATTCTTCATATAAAATGGTTTCAAGTTCTGTCATCAGTTTGACTGCTTTCACATAAACAAATCCTAAACTATGGCTTTCAGAACTGAGTGCCATATTCAGGTATGGTCTGAGCAAGATTGTCAACTCCTTTATTTAAAATTTTTGCTTGTTTAGTAATATAACTTAAATTGTAATACACTTTTGGAAGGTTGACTCATTTTGTATTCACTTTAAACTAAAATGTCCAGTCTTTTCCTTTTCCTTTTTGTTTTTTAAACATGTATTGTTGCTAAACCGTGTCATTCCCATGCTGCACTTTAATAGTTGACTTTTTAAAAATTATTTTTATTAACATATAATTTATTATTTGCCCCAGAGGTACAGGTCTGTGAATCATCAGACTTACACACTTCACAGCACTCACCATATCACATACCCTCCCCAATGTCTATAACACAACCACTCTCTCCATAATCCCCTTCTTCCCAGCAATCCTCAGTTTGTTTTGTGAGATAAAGAGTCTCTTATAGTTTGTCTCTCTCTTGATACCATTTTGTTTCATTTTTTCCTTCCCTACCCCCCAAGCCCCCCACTCAGCCTCTCATATTCCTCATATCAGGGAGATCATATGATAACTGTCGTTCTCTGATTAACTTATTTTGTTCAGCATAATACCCTCTAGTTCCAGCCATGTCATTGCAAATGGCAAGATTTCATTTCTTTTGATGGCTGCATAATATTCCATCGCATATATATACCACTTCTTCTTTATCCATTCATCTGTTGATGGACATCTAGGTTCTTTCCATAGTTTGGCTATTGTGGACATTGATACCATAAATATTTGGGTGCACGTGCCCCTTCGGATCACTACATTTGTATCTTTAGGGTAAATACCCAGTAGTGAGATTGCTGGGTCATAGGGTAGCTCTATTTTCAACTTTTAGAACAAACTCCATGCTGTTTTCCAGAGTGGCTGCACCAGCTTGCATACCACCAACAATTTAGGAGGGTTTCCCCTTCTCTGATTCCTTGCCAACATCTGTCATTTCCCGACTTGTTAATTTTAGCCATTCTGACTGGTGTGAGGTGGTACCTCATTGTGGTTTTGATTTGTATTTCCCTGATGCTGAATGATGTTGAACACTTTTTTTATGTGTCTGTTGGCCAACTGGATGTCTTTGCAAATATATCTGTTCATGTCCTCTGTCCATTTCTTTATTGGATTATTTGTTCTTTGGGTGTTGAGTTTGATAAGTTCTTTATAGATTTTGGATACTAGCCCTTTATCTGATATGTTGAATGCAAATATCTTCTCCCATTCTGTCAGTTGTCTTTTGGTTTTGTTGACTGTTTCCTTTGCTGTGCAAAAGCTTTTGACCTTGATGAAGTCCCAATAGTCCATTTTTGCCCTTGCATCCCTTGCCTTTGGTGATGTTTTTTTCCCATCATTTGTTGAAGAGCCTGTCTTTTTTCACTGGACATTCTTTCCTGCTTTGTCGGAGATTAGTTGGCCATAGAGTTGAGGGTCCATTTCTGGGCTCTCTATTCTGTTCCATTGATCTATGTGTCTGTTTTTGTGCCAGTACCATACTGTCTTGATGATTACAGCTTTGTAATACAGCAGGAAGTCTGGATTGTGATGCCACCAACTTTGGCTTTCTTTTTCAACATTCCTCTGGCTATTCAGAGGCTTTTCTGGGTCCATATAAATTTTAGGATTATTTGTTCCATTTCTTTGAAAAAAAAAAAAAAAGGATGGGATTTTGATAGGGATTGCATTAAATGTGTAGATTGCTTTAGGTATCATAGACATTTTCACAATATTTGTTCTTCCAATCCATGCGCATGGAACGTTTTTCCATTTCTTTGTGTCTTCCTCAATTTCTTTCATGAGTACCTTATCGTTTTCTGAGTACAGATACTTTGCCTCTTTGGTTAGGTTTATTCCTAGGTATCTTATGGTTTTGGGTGCAATTATAAATGGGATTGACTCCTTAATTTCTCTTTCTTCTCTCTTGCTGTTGGTGTATAGAAATGCAACTGATTTTCTCTACATTGATTTTATATCCTGACACTTTACTTAATTCCTTTATGAGTTCTAGCAGTTTGGGAGTGGAGTCTTTTGGGTTTTCCACATAAAGTATCATATCATCTGCAAGAGTGATAGTTTGACTTTTTCTTTGCCGATTTGGATGCCTTTAATTTGTTTTTGTTGCCTGATTGCTGAGGCTAGGACTTCTAGTACTATGTTGAATAGCAGTGGTGATAATAGACATCCCTGCCGTGTTCCTGACCTTAGCGGAAAAGCTCTCAGTTTCTCTCCATTGAGAATGATATTTGTGGTGGGTTTTTCATAGATGGCTTTGATGATATTGAGGTATGTACCCTGTATCCCTACACTTTGAAGAATTTTGATCAGGAAGGGATGCTGTACTTTGTCAAATGCTTTTTCAGCATCTATTGAGAGTATCATATAGTTCTTATTCTTTCTTTTATTAATGTATTGTATCACATTGATTGATTTGCAGATGTTGAAACAAACTTACAGCCCTGGAGTAAATCCCACTCGGTCGTGGTGAATAATCCTTTTAATGTACTGTTGGATCCTATTGGCTAGTATTTTGGTGAGAATTTTTGCGTCTGTGTTGATCAAGGATATTGGTCTGTCATTCTCTTTTTTGATGGGATCATTGACTGGTTTTGGTATCAAGGTAATGCTGATCTCATAAAATGAGTTTGGAAGTTTTCCTTCCATCTCTATTTTTTGGAACAGTTTCAGGAGAAGAGGTGTTAATTCTTCTTTAAATGTTTGGTAGAATTCCCCTGGGAAGCCGTTTGTCCCTGGGCTCTTGTTTGTTTGGAGATTTTTAATGACTGCTTCAATCTCCTTACTGGTTATGGATCTGTTCAGGTTTTCTATTTCTTCCTGGTCCAGTTTTTGTAGTTTATACGTCTCTAGGAATGCATCCATTTCTTCCAGATTGTCAAACTTGCTGGCATATAGTTGTTCATAATATGTTCTTTTAATTGGTCGTATTTTTTGGTGTTGGTTGTGATGTCTCCTCTTTCATTCATGATTTTATTCATTTGGGTCCTTTCTCTTTTCTTTTTGATAAGTCTGGCCAGGGGTTTCTCAATCTTATTAATTCTTTCAAAGAACAAGCTCCTAGTTTCATTGATTTGTTCTATTTTTTTTTTTTTTTTTGGTTTCTATTTCGTTGATTTCTGCTCTAATCTTTATGATTTCTCTTCTCCTGCTGGGCTTAGGCTTTCTTTTTTGCTCTTTCTCCAGCTCCTTTAGGTGTAGGGTTAGGTTGTGTATTTGAGACCTTTCTTGTCTCTTGAGAAAGGCTTGTATTACTATATAATTTCCTCTCAGGACTGCCTTTGCTGTGTCCCACAGATTTTGAAATGTTATGTTTTCATTATCATTTGTTTCCATGATTTTTTTCAATTCTTCTTTAATTTCCTGGTTGATCCATTCATTCTTTAGAAGGATGCTGTTTAGTCTCCATGTATTTGGGTTCTTTCCAAATTTCCTCTTGTGATTGAGTTCTAGCTCCAGAGCATTGTGGTCTGAAAATATGCAGGGAAAGATCCCAATCTTTTGGTACCAGTTGAGACCTGATTTGTGACCCAGGATGTGATCTATCCTGGAGAATGTTCTATGTGCACTAGAGAAGAATGTGTATTCTGCTGCTTTGGGATGAAATATTCTGAATATATCTGTGATGTCCACCTGGTCCAGTGTGTCATTTAAGGCCTTTATTTCCTTGTTGATCTTTTGCTTGGATGATCTGTCCATTTCAGTGAGAGGGGTGTTAAAGTCCCCTACTATTATTGTATTATTGTCGATGTGTTTCTTTGATTTTGTTATTAAGTGGTTTATATAGTTAGCTGCTCCCAAGATAGGGGCATAGGTATTTAAAATTGTTAGATCCTCTTGTTGGACAGACCCTTTGAGTATGATATAGTGTCCTTCCTCCTCTCTTATTATAGTCTTTGGCTTAAAATCTAATTGTTCTGATATAAGGATTGCCACCCCAGCTTTCTTTTGATGTCCATTAGCATGGTAAATTGTTTTCCACCCCCTCACTTTAAATCTGGGGGTGTCTTTATGTCTAAAATGATTTTCTTATAGATAGCATATTGATGGGTTTTGTCTTTTTATCCATTCTGATACCCTGTGTCTTTTGATTGGGGCATTTAGCCCATGTACATTCAGGGTAACTATTGAAAGATACAACTTTAGTGCCACTGTGTTACCTGTAAGGTGACTATTACTGTATATTATCTCTGTTCTTTTCTGGTCTACTACTTTTAGGCTCTCTCTTTGCTTAGAGGACCCCTTTCAATATTTCCTGTAGGGATGGTTTAGTGTTTGCAAATTCTTTTAATTTTTGTTTGTCCTGGAACCTTTTATCTCTCCTATTTTCAATGATAGCCTAGCTGGATATAGTATTCTTGGCTGCATATTTTTCTCATTTAGTGCTCTGAATATATCATGTCAGTTCTTTCTGGCCTGTCCGGTCTCTGTCTGCCAATCTAATATTTCTACTATTGCATGTTACAGACTTCTTGTCTTTGTATGTTACAGACTTCTTGTCCGGAGCTGCTTTCAAGATTTTCTCTTTGTCACTGGACTTGTTTTACTATCAGATGACTGGCAGTGGACCTATTTTTATTGATTTTCAGGGGGATCCTCTGTGCCTCTTGGATTGTGATGCTTGTTCCCTTTGCCATATTAAGGAAATTCTCTACTATAATTTTCTCCAATATACCTTCTGCCCCCCCTCTCTGTTCTTCTTCTGGAATCCCAATTATTCTAATATTGTTTCATCTTATGGTATCACTTATCTCTTTCTCCCCTCGTGGTCCAGTAGTTGTTTGTCTCTCTTTGGCTCAGCTTCTTTATTCTCCATCATTTGGTCTTCTATATCACTAATTCTCTCTTCTGCCTCATTTATCCTAGCAGTAAGAGCCTCCATTTTTTATTACACCTCATTAATAACTTTTTTAAATTTCAACTTGGTTAGTGTTTAATTCTTTTATTTCTCCATAAAAGGATTTTATTTCTTCAGAAAATATTTCTCTAATATCTTCCATACCTTTTTTGAGCCCAGCTAGCACCTTGAGAATCATCATTCTGAACTCTAGATATGATATATTACCAATGTCCGTACTGATTAGGTCCCTAGCTGTCATTACTGCCTTTTTTTTTTTGTGGTGAGTTTTTCCACCTGGTCATTTTGTACAGATAAGAATATATGAATGAGAGAATAAAATACTAAAAGGGTGGCAAAGACCCCAGGAAAATGTATGCTAATCATGCTAACCAAAGAGACCCAAAACTGGGAGAAGAGGAAATGGGGAAAGAAGAAAAAAAATACACACACACACACACACACACACACACACACATATATATATATATATATATGTATATATATATACATATATATATATATTTTTTTAGGAAAAAAAACCTATATGTATATATATATATATATATGTTAGACTGGTGAATGGAGCAGAGCCACCCACTTGATTTTGGGTGTATTTTGGTCTCTTAGAAGAAACTACCTCCCAGAATTTTAAAGAAAGAAAGAAAAAAATATATATACACAAAAATAAGGGTAAACACAATGAAGGGATGGAATATGACCATAAAGATGAAAATTTTAAAAAAAATTCTAAAAAAGGAATAGATAAGATAAAGTTGGTTGGAAAAAGAAAAAAATAAGAGGAGAGAATGTGCTCAGGCTGGAGACTAGAACAAAGCCATGTGCTAGATTTATGGTATATTTTGATTTATTAGAAGAAATTATATCCCAAATTTTTTTAGGAAAAAAAACCTATATGTATACAAAAAATAACGTTAAATACAATGAAGGGATAAAATATGACTATAACAATGGAGGTTTAAAAAGATTTTTTAGAAGGGTATTGTTAAGATAAACTAGTTAAAAATATTAAAAGAGGAAAGAGGGAAAGTTAATAAAATAGAATTAGAAAAAATAAAAAACAATTAACTTTGTAAGACTAAAGGATCATGGGGAAAAAGCCATGAATTCTGTGTGTTGCTTTCCCCTAGCTCTGGAGTTCTGTTGTTCTCCTTGATCAGTGAGCTTTGTCTTGGCTGGATGTTCTTGCTGATCTGTTTCAGTGAGTCTCAAATGTCTTTGCCTAAGGCGGAATTGCACCACCCTTGCCAGGGACAGGCTAAGTAATCAGCTCAGGTTCACTCTCAGGAGCTTTTGTTCCCTGAACACTTTCTGTAGGGCTCTGGAGGATGGGAATGAAAATGGCAGCCTCTCAATCTCTGGCCCAGAGAAGCTGATAGCTCAGGGCCCCAGTCTTCATTGTGCCCTCAGAGATAAGCAGTCAATCACTCCTCTTTCCCTGGTCTCTGGCTGTGCTCTGTGCTCACCTGGCCTGTGACTGAGCATTTCTATCTCTGGTGCACAGACCTGTTTGGAGTCTCCAAACCCAGCAAATTCCTGCTGCACTGATCCCCCTGGAGGAGGAAGGTGAGTCTTCCCTGATCTGCCACTTGTGGGGTCCCTGCTAAGGGAGCAGTGGCCTGACTGTGCCCTCGATCATGGTTTAACATAACCTGATCTGAAAGCTCACTCCTTGGCTCTGTCTCTGTAGTTGGTTTACCTGCTCCAATACCTGGGAGATCTGCCACATTCAGACACCCCCAATATTTCTGTGACCCCGTGGGACCTGAGACCACACTGTCCCTGTGAGGGCTCCACCCCTGCTTAGCCTCTGGAGTGATGTCCCTCAGTGGAGCAGACTTCTAAAAGTTCTGATTTTGTGTTCTGTTGCTCCACTGTTTACTGGAAGCTGGCCTCTCCCCCCGCAGTCTATCTTCCCATCGCTTCGGAATCACTTCTCCACACATCCTACCTTTCAGAAAGTGGTCTATTTTCTGTTCCTAGAATTTCTGCTCTTCTTCTCTTCTATCTCCTGTTGAGTTTGTAGGTTTTTGGAATGGTTTGATAACTATCTAGCTGAACTCCTGGGACCTAATGTCATATCAGTCTGCTCCTCCTCTGCCACCTTACCTCTTAAGAACCATAGTCGGCTTTTGAAGCTAAAGTTGGGACATTATACTTATCCCTATAATAATTTATCTTATTAGATTTCACGTGTTATTTGCCAACCTGTGATAATTCATAAGGATTCTGATTTTGTCATTAAAAGCACTTTCACTTCCACTCAGATTTGTGGCATCTACCAATTTAGTAGATATAACATTCATATTTTCAAAGAATTCATTAACCAAATTATTAAACAGGGCAGAGATCAGAGAACTTCTTTGGCATGTTGTTGGAGATCTCCTTTTAGGTTGTCATTATTCCATTTTAAGTTGACGTTATTTTGTTAAACTGCATCCTTTGTTTTAGTTTTTCAACTAGTTATACTTTCCTTTAATTTAGCATCATCTGTCTCACATTTCTCTATCCTGTTGGGATGCGGCAAAAATCTAATATCTAGAGACACTACTGTTGGGCATATTCTTGGACTATTAATTATTGAGCCTGCCAGAATGGAAAATGAAAATGAAAATATTTTTTTTCTTTTGCAAATTTTGTTGAGTCAGTACAAAAGTTATCCTGTGGCTGCTTTAGGACATGGTTCTGAAAGTTCTAGGTAGTGCTTCATCTGTTACCGCATTGCTTCATGAATGTAAATAAATTCTTATTTATTGACTTCTTACTCTATTGAGAGTACTGTGGGACACCAAGAAATAACTATATGGTCCTTTTTAGTGAATCTCTTACATCGTATTCTTATGGTCACAGACTGCCGTACTCGTGTTAGCTTAGTCACCTTATAATTTCAGGGCCCTGACCACAAGGGGGGTTTTCTGTGAGATTATGAATGGCACATTGTGAACATATCCTGTCAGATAAAAAAAAATCCACAACTCTAACACAGTGCTTTTCAATCTTTATTTACCACAAAAGAAATGCATTTTACATCAAGAGTATTATGTATCTATCCACCACAAAACAAATGCATTTTATGTCAAGGCTTATTATCTATTTATCCATCTATGAATGTAGATGTACATATGTACACACATAAGAATATATGAATATGAACATAATCCTGTGCCTGTGTGTATATATGTCAAAACAAATATTTCGTAACACAATATTTATCCTCATTGCTTGGTTTTATAAGCCTGTTTATTTTATTTTATTAAAAATTTTTTGGTGACCATTATATTGCCTTTTTTTAATCCACTAAATCTGTGTTCTAAGGTGGAACCTCTGATGATGATGGATGCACCACATCATCTTCACTCGTGAGGTAGAGAGACATATACTCAAAGGTTTTAGAAATACATCATCGCTAAGCATGATGAGAATTTATAGCTCTCCATATTGTCTAGGACACCATCTCTTCTATGTGATCTAGTATATGTTTTCTTGTAGATTAGGGCACTCCAAGGAAAACATTCATTTGTCTAGTCTCCTTCAGGAAGGATAGATGTAAACAGAATGTTGGGGGAAAAATGCAAATGAACATTTATAAAGTGCGTATTATGTCCTAGGTACTGTTAGAGGTATTTTGCAAATTTGGTTATTTTTGTCTTCAAAAAGAAGTAAGGATCATGGACTATCGTAATATGCCCAAGATCACTAAATTCTTTTATCTAAGAAATTTAGATAAATTTAGGCCCAGAATCTTTCTGATTTTAAAGCTGGTGTACATTCCACTATGCTGCACTAACTTCCACTTTAAAATTTGACTTGTTTTTATGCATTTGAACTGTACTTTTCTTCCCACCCAATTCATGAAACTCCAACTGCTTCTTTTTGTTTATTTATTTATTTTTTAGTAATCTCTACACCCAATGTGGAGCTTGAATTTAAAATCCCAAGATCAAGAGTCACATGCTCTTCTGACTGAACCAGTGAGGCACCCCTCCAATTGGCTTTTTAGCAAGATTTATTTGGAATACAGATCATTATACTCCAAGTTTCTTCTATATTCCCTATTTGAGACTCTGATTTGTATAGTGGTTAATAGCACAGACTCTGGATTCTCTGGGGCCAGATATCCTGGTTTTGAATCTTGGCCTTTCTACTTTGTTAGCTGTATAATCGTCTTGAGCAAGGTGCTTAATCTCTCAGTGTCCAAATTTCTTCATCTGTAAAAAGAAGATATTAGTAACTACTTCATATTGTTTGTGTGAGGATTAACATGAGTGAATAATGTAAAGGACTTAGATGGCATAATGCCTTGCACATAATGCTAAATAAGTGTTATTATAAATGTCCCATGTACTTACCCACAAGGTGTATTTTGTTTCAGAAGGATAGCTAGCTGCCTCCATCATATGCTGTATGGGATACTGAAAGGACCAAATAGAAGAAAACTGTCTCTTGTAATGCACTTTCATGGTGTTCCTTCTTGATTTGAAATTCTAGCCATTAGAGAATCACTGATGGGAAACACAATGAGAAGGAGGGGACACTATCTTTAGAAGGGCATTAACTCAAGTTACCAAGAAAGGACTCTGTTGGGGCACCTGAGTGGCTCAGTGAAATAAATAAAATATTTTTTTTAAAAAAAAGAAAGGACTCTGTTATACTCTAATATTTAGCCAGATATAAATCTGATTACATTGGGGAGTGGTATAAAATGGAGAGGCCTAGCAAGAGGAGTTGTAGCCCTCTTCCTCTATCTCTGCTTTAACCACAGGGCTATTTACCTCCTCTTTTGTATGTCTAGAGGTAAAATGAACAATTCTCCTCCCCATAGGGTGTACATTTTGAGTCACTCACTGAACTTAAACAAAGTTAATGTCCAAATAGTCAGTTTGACCCCTATAATTGAGAGATGACTGTACTCCTCTCATTTTAAATATGAGGAAGCTCAAAAAATTCAAATAATTTGCCTTATTATTTGGGTTTCTCAACCTGGACATTATTGACACTTGGGCTCATATAATTCTTTGTTTTAGGGGCCTGTTCTGTGTATTGTGGGATGTTTAACAGCATCCCTAAACTCTACTCAGTAGATTCTAGTTGCACTTACTAGGTGTGATAACCAAAAATATTTCTAGACATTGCCAAGTATTCTAGGCATGGAATGTGCAGGGTATAAAATTATCTTGGGTTGAAAACAACTGTCTTAGGTCAGAAACTTATAAGGTGGGGAGCTAGGACTCAAACTCGTCTATCTGATTCAGAATCTCATGATTTCAACATTATGTGAAACTGTCCCTATTGAATGTGACATTGATAAGCCCTGAATAGCAAGCAAAATAAAAGGCTTTATGTTGTGGGAAGCCAGGTCTGGATACCAGATTTGACCTAACTCACAATTATTGGAAAACTCGTCATAAATAGCTTCTTATATTAGAGCTTCACACTGCTTAAAGGAAATGTACAAAATGTGAGGACTTGAGGCCCTTTTTTAAGGGAGTTAAAAGAGCTTCCAGAGTGGGGACACAAAAATGCAAGTGGTATAGGGAGAGCTTTGGGACATCAGGCCTTTTAACATTTGCTGCAAACTTCAACCTGAAGCAGTTGAAGTAATTCCTCAGACTAAGACTATGGACTAAGATAGGCAGATACACTCAAACTACTTCATGTTTACTCATCAGAGGGAAGGTGGGTAGACATCTTTATTTGCAAATGGTAGGGCTCTAAGGTTCTCCAGTTGACATGCTTAGTTTCCAGAGATAGTTATATTTTAAACTCCCTTTCAGTCCTTGAAGAACACTAAGAACAAAATGAAAACAAGAAGGCAATTTTGGAGCCTGGAACTCTGTATCTAGACATCTTCCACATGATTTACTGCTCACAGCGCAGGATACAAATAATGGTCATGCCAGCATGTGAAAGCTTAAAATACATTCTAATGAAGATCACATTGTGAGCATTGCCAAGACAGAATAAAATGTAATCAGGATTTAAATGTGAATAAAATAATAGCTCCATGGATTCAAGCACACTGATTAATGCCAGAGACACTTATGAAATGCTGTTGTCTGGTCATCAGTGTTATTTTTCTTATGGAGCACTTTGTATTAAAAGCAATAAAAGAGGACTAATAAACTAAGAAGAGAATACCTTATTCTGTAAAAGTAACATGACTCAGGTGAAGTGCTCTAGTTACAGATGATCTATGATCCAAGATTGATAGGTTATCAGCATAACTTACTTTTGAAATATGCACACTCCAAATATTTCTGAAATATTCACCTTTCAGAGCAGACTCTCTTGCTTTTCTCATGTCTGTGTGTAAATGTAAATTTTGTGCTTACTGTATACTCAGCTTTTTTTTTTAAAGCCAAAATTAGTTTTAAGATGTCACTTGAAGAGAAAAATGTGTCTAAACTTAAAAAGAACATTGAAACAACTTGTAAGCATTCCTGATTTCAATTTTATAACTCAAGACAGTAAACAAATATACATGGTCATAAAGGTTGATATGTTTAAAAATCTGAGTGACAAGAGATAGTGATAAATACATGGAAAATGCTATTAATAGACTTTGTTTGAAACATGAAACAGCAATGAGCACAACAAAATAAAACCTGTTGTATATATCCCTCATATCTCATAATACACCCTCTCTTTCTTGTGAGGTTAGAGTTGTTAGGGAGCAAGCAGAAACTTGTTTGCACTCATATAAATATTTACTGAAATAACAACCCATTGCTAAGAAATAATTGAAATTGATAAACTTGTTTGGTGTTGCTCTTTTCATGTAACACTTCAATATAACTGATTTATTAAGAAACAATTATGGTCTTGATGGAATTTCAGGATAGCAATGTAGTACTAAGTGTATCTCTACTAACTATAAATGTATCCCGACTATTACCATTGTGTATCATGAAGAGGAAGAGCTTGGGGGAACCAAAATCTAGATGTGAACCCTGGCTTTATATCTGTTTACATTTTTACTCTACTTCCATCATTTGTAACACGAGGTTTAATAAAGACAAAAATGAGGAATGTAGCTAAAATACATAAGTGATTATTGTAGGAACAAAGCAATTGGTAGATACTATTTATAAAATAATTAATGCACCTAGTAGATTTACCTTGTTATGGCATAGCAGGAAGACTACTAGACTAGGAACCAAGAGATCTGGATTATAATTGTAGTTCTGTCACTAATTAGGTATGTGACTGCAAATAATTCATTTAGTCTTTCTGTGACTCAGTTTTTTCATTTTTAAATGAAGCATTGGATCAGATAATCTAGCTCCAAGTTTCATCCCTCTCAAATATCTGACATTTTAGTTACTTTGGCTCATATAGAAAGACCAGGTCTTGGCCATAGGCTGCCAGTTACTATGCTACCATGTATTGTGATACATGTATCACAATATTGTATTGTATTGTATTGTATTGTATTGTATTGTATTGTAATACTACCATGTAATACTACCATGTATTGTGAAATTAGTAATAGAGTTAAAAAGATCTCCTTAGGAATTAGCCAAGTATACTTGAAATATAAATTATTTCTGCATAATTCTCCATTGGTAAAACACTAAACGTAGCAGTTCAGGCAACGTGCTATACTGGACCAGTGCACATGCCCTTATTTTACATGTTATATAAATGAACCAAAGATGGCCTCTGTATATTGGTCCCTAGACTGTTTATTCCTACACAGCAGGATGAGATCCATTATCCCAAATTCCCTTTGACATTAAACTCAAATTTTTACACATGTAATTGTTTTTTAAAGATTTATTTATTTATTATTTTAAAGAGTGAAGGAGAGTGGGGGGACAGGCAGAGGGAGAGGGAATCTCAAGCAGACTCCCTACTGATCATGGAGTCTCATTTGGGGCTCAATCTCAGGACCTGAGCCAAAATCAGGAGTCAAACCTTAACTGACTATGCCACCCAGGTGCCCCTGCACATCTAATTATTTTAAACATACCTGAAATAAGCAGATATTTAGCCATTTAGAACCTGCCTGCTTTGCATACCCTGTGAAGCTACAAGACATGTTAATCATTGATAAGAGAAATCCTCCAACTGTAAAGCTCTTAACCAGTGCTGCTCTTCAGACCTTTTGGACTCAAAGACTCCCTGCAGTGCTGCTGAGGGACATCACCTAGACCCATGAGACCCATCTTTGATATTCCCCTCACCCTGGAGTTCCCTTGCTGTCATCCCCTGCTGTCATCCCCTTCAGGATGGTAGCCACCACCATCACCTAAGACTTTGAGCAGTCTCATGCTGTGAGGGAGTTCCCTGCATGCCTGCAAAACTGCCAATGTGTTTCCCAAATAAAGCTTGCATTACAACTGCAATATGTGGAAATCAGAAACACCTAAAGGAAGAAATTTCTAAATAAAGATCCATATAAGAAACCATGTAGACCGGGAGCAAGATGGCAGGGAACTAGGAGGAGGCGCTGGTTCAACCTGTCCCCTAAAGTGAGCTGATTACCTACCAAGGAACTCTGATCACCCATGAAATCAGCCTGAGATCAGAATTCTACACGTCAGGATCTCTAGGGGGGCAGAAGATGCCAGAGGGACATCAGGATCTCTACGGGGGCAGAGGACGCCAGTGGGCAGGTAAAGCAGAGTGGGAACACCGGACTGGTATCTGAAGATAAACAAAAGGGGGAGGGAGGCACCAGAGGCGACCCATTGGGAAGTAATACCCCAATACGAGAGTGCCCTATGACTGGGTACCAGCATTAACTTGAAGTCTGATAGAAAGCACTCAAAAAGAGCAAAGGATCACAGGGGGAAATTGTGGGAATTGGAACAGTTAGGGACAGGGGCTTAAGTCCCCCACGGAGGACAGACACCCTGGCGCTGAGCCAGAGAGAGTGCAGCGGAGAAACCAGGTCTTGGTCCCTGAGCCACGAGGAGACCTCCTAAGGGCACTTGGCATGTGGCAGGGGCTGGGAACCACGTGGGGCAGAAACAGCCTTTTTTCAGTCCCCACACATGTGTCGCACCGAGCTAGCAGAGCCTGAGACGCGCTCCACCCCCTCCCTTGAGAGAGGCACGTGGCGCTCCCACACCTGGAAAGTCTGAGCTCTCCCAGCCCGGGCCAGCAGGAAAATCTCAGTGTGTGATTGCTGCTTGGGACCTTTCTGGTGGTCTGGAGCTGCCCAGACAGCCTCCGCTGTTGTGGTTTTGAGTACAAGCAGGACACATAGGTGTCCCCAGAGATCTCGGCTGGGAACCTGCTCTGCAGCACCCAGAGGGGAACGGACTGAGGCTTCTCTCTGGGAGGGAGGTCTGGGTGCAGTTTGCTTTCCTCTAAACCTCCAAGAACCATCAGGAGCTGCCAAGGGGAGAGAAAACAAAGGAACAGACATAAAAACCTCCAGAGAACAAAAGCCTGAAGGCCCGGTTTCCTCAGAGCCCACCCCCTGGAGGGGGGCAGGAGGACTTAACTCAGGAAACACTGCCTGAAAACCCACGAGGCAGGCCCCCCCCCCAGAAAGCCAACTGGCCAAGAAGACAACAATCAGTACTACTTCATAGTTACAACGTTTAATTTTTAATTCGTTCCCACTATTCTGGTTCATTTTTTAATTTTTTTTAATCTTTTTAATTTTTTATATAAAGATATTTTTAGCATATTTACCATCACAGTGAGATGTCCAGTACATCAAATTCCATAATAACCTTTTAAGCTGAACTTTTTGATACGTATACCCATGTTTTTCTTTTGCATTTCTATTTCTTAATATTTTTTAAATTTCTCTTTAGTTTAGTTTAGATCATTCTTTTCTTTGCTTTTATTTGATAATATTCATATAGAGTGAAACTTCAAGGTAATCCCCTTTCCCCAGTCAATGCTACCCCTATAGGTAAACCAATTTTTAATCCCCTGTTATCTTAGGAAAGTTGCGTCCTTTAAAAAAGATATCAAGATACATGCAGGAAGAATCAAAATAACCTTCTTCGCCCACACTGAGAATTTACAACCACTCTCCCATCTTTTTCTCCTACCAGCATTTTACATATTTGTGTTTGTCCTGGTAGTATATAAATCTTATACTTAGGGTTCTTTTTGACGAGGTTCTTTTTTTTGTTTCTCTGTTTGTTTCTTTCTTTTGCTTCTACATATATATGTATATATTTTTTCTTCTCTTGTCATATACTTTTATCAGTCTTTTTTGTTTGGCTGTATTTGTTTCTATATTTCACAAACCTTACCTTGGGGCCCATTTGGGCTGAGCCTTCTCTTTTATCCTTTTTTCTTTTTCCTCTCTCTCTCTATCTCTCTCTCTCTTTTTCTGCTTTCTCTCTTTCTTTTTTTCTTTTATTTGGGTGGGGACTCTTCATTGCTCAGAAGCATTCCAGGGTGCACCTTCACTGCACCAAGGTCGATACATCCAGCTACAACCATTCAGCCATCTCTCACCAAAATGGCTATGAGGAGGAATGCCCAGCAGAAGAAAAATTCAGAGGATGGGCCCTCTGCAACAGAGCTAATGGCTACCGACATACACATTATGTTGGAAAGGGGAACTCAGGCTAACAATTATCCAGGCAATAGCTAGGTTAGAGAAAGCCATGGATGACCAAACGGAATTGATTAGCGTAGAACTGAAAGCCACCAGGGATGATGTTCACAATATTAGGGCAGAACTGAAAGCCACCAGGGATGATGTTCACAAGGCTCTCAATGAGTTCCAATCTAATCTAAATTTTCTAAAAGCTAGGGTAACTGAGACAAAAGATAGAATTAGTGATCTGGAGGACAAACAGATAGAGAGAAAGGATCAGGAGGAAACTTGGAACAAACAGCTTAGAAACCACGAAAACAGAATCAGGGAAACAAATGATGCCATGAAACGTTCCAACGTCAGAATTATTAGAATACCCGAAAGGGAGGAGAAAGAAAGAAGTCTAGAAGATATTGTCAAACACATTCTTCATGAAAATTTTACAAATATCGCAAATGGAAACAGCGTTCATGTACTGGAGGCAGAACGGTCCCCGCCACGATTTTAGATTCTCGAAACACCTCGAGACACCTGATAGTAAGAATGAGGAATTATAATTCTAGAGAAACTCTCTTGAAGGCAGCTATGAAAAAGAAGCTCCTTACGTACAGAGGAAAGCCCACCAGAATAACGTCAGACCTGTCCACAGCAACCTGGCAAGCCAGAAAGGGCGTGCAAGATATATTCAGGGCACTAAATGAGAAGAACATGCAGCCAAGAATACTTTACCCAGCAAGAATGACATTCAAAATGGATGGAGAGATAAAGAGTTTCCAAGACCGGGAAGGCTTAAAAGGGTTTGCAAACACCAACCCGACATTGCAGGAAATATTAAGGGGGGTTCTATAAAAGAGGAAAAACCCCAAGAATATCATTGTACAGAAATATAGAGACAATCTACAGAAAGAAAACTTCAAAGGTAACACGATGTCAATAAAAGCGTATCTATCGATAATCACTCTCAATGTGAATGGCCAAAATGCACCCTTAAAACGACACAGGGTTGCAGATTGGATAAAACGACAGGACCCATCCATATGTTGTCTACAGGAGACCCATTTTGAACCTAAGGATACACCCAGATTGAAAGTGAAGGGATGGAGAAATATCTTTCATGCCAATGGGCCTCAAAAGAAAGCTGGGGTAGTGATTATCATAAAGATAAATTAGATTTTAAACTAAAGACTGTAGTCAGAGATACAGAAGGACACTACATCATTCTTAAAGGGACTATCCACCAAGATGATCTAACAATTGTAAACATCTATGCCCCCAATATGAGAGCAGCCAATTACATAAGAAAACTATTAATCAAGATAAAGAGTCATATTGATATGAATACATTGATAGTAGGAGACCTTAACACGCCTCTCTCAGTAATAGAGAGATCATCCAAGCAGAAAATCAATAAAGAAACAAAAGCATTGAATGACACATTGGACCAGATGGACTCATAGATATATACAGAACATTCCACCCTAAAACAACAGATTACTCATTCTTCTCAAGTGCACATGGAATCTTTTCCAGAATAGACCACATACTGGGTCACAAATCAGGACTCAACCGATACCAAAAGATCGAGATTATTCCCTGCAGATTCTCAGATCACAATGCTTTGAAACTGGAGCTCAACCACAAGGAAAAGTTTGGAAGGAACTCAAACACCTGGAAGCTAAAGACCACTTGCTTAAGAATGCTTGCATCAACCAGGAGATCAAAGAAGAACTTAATTCATGGAAACCAATGAGAATGAAGACACGTCGGTCCAAAACCTATGGGATACAGCAAAGGTGGTCCTAAGGGGGAAATACATAGCCATCCAAGCCTCCCTCAAAAAAATTGAAAAATCCCCAAAACAACAGCTGTCTCTACACCTTAAAGAACTGGAGAATCAACAACAAATTAAACCAACTCCATGCACAAGAAGGGAAATAATCAAGGTTAGAGCAGAGATGAATAAGGTAGAAACTAAAGATACAGTAGAACGTATCAATGAAACTAGAAGCTGTTTTTTTGAAAGAATCAATAAGATCGATAAACCATTGGCCACACTAATCCAAAAGAAAAGAGAGAAATCTCAAATTAATAAAATTATGAATGAAAAGGGAGAGATCACAACTAACACCAAGGAAGTAGAAACAATCATCAGAAGCTATTATCACCAGTTATATGCCAATACGTTAAGCAACCTAGATGAAATGGATGCATTTCTGGAAAAATATAAACTCCCAAAATTGAACCAGGAAGAAAGTGACAACCTGAATAGACTGATATCTAGTAACGAGATTGAAGCAGTGATCAAAAACCTCCCAAAAAACAAGAGCCAAGGACCTGACGGATTCCCTGGGGAATTCTACCAAACTCTCAAAGAAGAAATAACACCTATTCTCCTGAAGCTGTTTCAAAAAATTGAAGCAGAAGGAAAACTTCCAGACTCTTTTTATGAAGCCAGCATTACCCTGATCCCCATACCAGGCAAAGACCACACCAAAAAGGCGAATTTCAGACCAATATCACTGATGAATATGGATGCTAAGATTCTCAACAAGATCCTAGCAAACAGGATCCAACAGCACATTAAAAGGATCATCCACCATGACCAGGTGGGATTCATCCCTGGGTTACAAGGGTGGTTCAACATTCACAAGTCAATGAATGTGATAGAACAAATCAATAAGAGAAGAGAGAAGAACCACATGGTCCTCTCAATTGATGCAGGAAAAGCATTTGACAAACTCCAGCATCCGTTCCTGATTAAAATGCTTCAAAGTATAGGGATAGAGGGAACATTCCTGAACTTCATAAAATCTATCTATGAAAGACCCACAGCAAACATCATCCTCAATGGGAAGAAGCTCACAGCCTTCCCGTTGAGATCCGGAACAAGACAAGGATACCCACTCTCACCACTCTTGTTCAATATAGTATTAGAAGTCCTAGCAACAGCAATCAGACAACAAAGAGAAATAAAAGGTATCCAAATTGGCAAGGAAGAAGTCAAACTCTCTCTCTTCACAGATGACATGATACGTTATATGGAAAACCCAAAAGACTCCACCCCCAAACTACCAGAACTCACACAGCAATTCAGTAACGTGGCAGGATACAAAATCAATGTACAGAAATCAGTGGATTTCTTATACACTAACAATGAAAATACAGAAAGGGAAATTAGAGAATCGATTCCATTTACTATAGCACCAAGAACCATAATATACTTGGGAATAAACCTAACCAAAGAGTGAAAGGATCTGTACTGGAGGAACTACAGAACACTCATGAAAGAAATTGAAGAAAACATAAAAAGATGGAAGACGATTCCATGTTCTTGGATCGGAAGAGTAAACATTGTTAAAATGTCTATACTACCTAGAGCATTCTAGACTTTTAATGCCATTCCCATCAAATTTCCACCGGTATTTTTCAAAGAGCTGGAGCAAATAATCCTAAAATTTGTGTGGAATCAGAAGAGACCCCGAATCGCTAAGGAAATGTTGAAAAACAAAAATAAAACTGGTGGCATCTCATTACCTGATTTCAATCTTTACTACAAAGCTGTGATCACCAAGACAGCATGGTACTGGCATCAAAACAGACACATAGACCAATGGAACAGAGTAGAGAGCCCAGATATGGACCCTCAACTCTATGGTCAAATAATCTTCGACAAAGCAGGAAAAAAATATACAGTGGAAAAAAGACAGTCTCTTCAATAAATGGTGCTGGGAAAATTGGACAGCTCTATGTAGAAGAATGA
>PISX010021898.1:0-32725 GCA_004024625.1 Mellivora capensis
GGGGGAGATGAACCATGAGAGACTATGGACTCTGAAAAACAACCTGAGGGTTTTGAAGGGGCGGGGGGTGGGAGGTTGGGGGAGCAAGGTGGTGGATATTGTGGAGGGCACGCATTGCATGGAGCACTGGGTGTGGTGTAAAACTATGAACTCTGTTACGCTGAAAAGAAAGAAATAAAAATAAATAAATAAAATATAGACTATGAAAAGCTACATATTGTGAAAAGCTGAAACTGCCCTAACGAATGGCCAGTGAAACTTAGCTCCTCAAAAGAGATGATCGTGTTTATTGGGCTTGCTCTATTACATTTATGTACATGTTAAAAGAAGTGAAGAACGCTTGAGAGAAGTACAACCCAAAAAATGTTAATGGAAATGGATTATCTATAACCATGCAAATGTAAATGGGAAAATTAATCAAAAAGCGGAAGATTAAAAATTTTAAGAAAATATGTATCGTTCTCTATATTGTACCTATTTTCAGTTTCTACTTGACAGAAAATAATATGTAAACAATGATTATGTTAAAAAATAATAAATGCGTTCCACGGATAAGTATTGAAGAAGAGTTACCGCTATTTGTATAATCTTAAAGAAGCACTTTCAAAGAAAGAACATAAAAGTACGATACATCATATGATGTCACCACAATCTCATAAATTCAAATATTTAGAAAGCATATCAATTTCACATTGTAAAAATTATTTGGAAAACTAAAACATAGAAAGGAAATGAGGAGACATTATTCTACTGTTTAGTTGTCTAAGTTTATAAACATCAGAGAAGGGTGGATTGGCCATCAGGAAATAAAAAGCACAAGTAAATCTGAAGACACATTTAACTGACCAGCATGGTTGGTGACAGTGGACAAAGAATACAGACACAGGCAATCTTAAAAAGATTGAAACCATCAAGACAAACAATGGCAGATAATCCCAACAAGATGATGATTAGCCAACCATTAGATTATCAAGAAAGTAAAAGTAGAATAAAGGTCTCAACATAATCTGATGCCAACCATCAGATTATCAAGAAAGTAAAAGTAGAATAGAGGTCTCAACATACTGACTGAGGTCTTTAAGCAGGGCAAAATCAAAGTGCTTTTTCATATTAATATTCTATTTTTCTCAACATATGGCACATTGAAGATGTTCTAAAGATGTTACATGGGAAGAAATATAGTGTGTCTAAGGCAGTTGTCATGTTATTAAAATCTCGGCCAAATCCTTCTCTATGTTTTTTTTTTTTTATGCCTCCTAAAATGTATGCAATGGAAATGTGTTTTTGGTGATTATTTAAAAGGGTAAGTATGTCCCCTTGTATAAATTATTAGTCTTTAACCACCTTATAAAGAAAATTGCACAGGCTAACTCTAAACTTGAAGTTTAAAAACCTTAACCTAAACCAAAAATATTTACAGCCCTTTTCAGAAAGCTTGCTGACTCCTACTTTATACCACAGAAGCATGACACTGTCAAGATTTTTCTTAAATGTCAACTCTAGGAAGAGTAAAGAAGACAGCTTTAAGACCTCATCTGTCTCTGTTGATCTTTGCAACCCTTAGGAGAATGGAAGACTGATGGCTATAAAGTAAGTTCATCAGTTCCAATGTAGACTGGAAACAAAAGCTGGAAACAAAAGCAAAACACAAGGTATTTTACCAAGATGGATGGTGTCCTCACTAATCAATGTTCCATTACAATATGAATTAAATAGAATATCATCTTCAGTTTGGAGGCATTCACTCAATTTGGGGCAACTATCCTTAGAGAGGCTGAAACATGCAGGGTAGTGTCAGAAGACCGTGAATATCTGGGGAAATGTCAGAACCAAAAAAAAAAAAAAAAATCAAGCTGTGAAACTGACAAGAGACACAGAGTGCTGCTGGGAGTCAGCACAAGACATCAGAAGATTGAAGATGGTTGCTGAATAGAGAAGCCTGAACCAGGCTCTCTGCTAAGTGCTATAGGAGGTGCTCATGCTCCTCATGTCCACCCTGGCCCCAGGCTCCCCAGTGATGCATTTTGACACTCAATTATCTGTGACCAGAATGGGTGCAGTTAGGAGAAACTAAGAGTTCTACACTTCCATGCTGAAAGATCTAAAATCTTCTATTTAAAATATCAACGTCTAAAAGTATTTGGAGCAACATATGTGAATTGAAGAGAAACTAAATAATCTATCTTCTGGGAAATGCCCAAGAAAATTAAAGGGAACTCAGTGAGCTGGCTTGAACTTTAGTCTCTCTTTTCCCACATCTGCCTTGAATATCTACTCTTAGAAGCCGGTGCTTCTTGGTTGAGAAGAAAGCATACTAATGAATTCTTTCTTTTGAGAGTTTTTATATAATCACATTCATCGGGCTATAGAGGAGTAAGTAGATGGTTTCTTATCATCTCTTCCAGACAAGGCCAGCTACAGAACTTCCAAGACTCAGTGCAAAATGACAATGTGGGGTCTCTTGTTCAGAAAACAAGAAAAAAGTGCCATGAGTGGTCCTAAAATACACAGCTTTTTCCTTTCTTCCATGATCTTTCTCACAACTTGCCATGGCATTTTTATTTGTTATTTAATGTTTTTCTAAGTGGTGAAAAATTGGAATGTTAAATCATTATCATGTTCTGTCTATCTTTGTGTTGTGTGTTACCAGTTTTAAATGCAAACATTAGCGCATTTAAATAGTATGTGGAATCACTGAAATTACAAAAATCATACATGCATATGTATTTTGGTCTTACCAGAACAGTAGAAATTCTTCCACAAACTAAATCAAAACTCCTTGATATGTGCATATTCTGACAACACTCCCTTCAGCTCACTGATGACTGAGGGAGGATGGAAAAGGAAGGGAACTATGGTTCGCCCTACTTTTCCTTGTCCTTCTATATCATCATACATGGTTGGCCAAGAGAGGGAGTTAACATGTGTAAGGAAGAACGAAATACAGATCCTTTGTCCTTCATGTTTCTTAAAGACCACTCTCACCTTCTTTCTGCATTGAAGCAAGCTGTTTTCAAGTGAAAAGAGTGGCTTTCATGATAGGCAGCACCCCCACGTTCATAGTAGTGGACACAGCAGGCTGACTTTGCGCTCACACTGAGTCCCAGTCAACTCTACGCATCGTGGGTCCACTGAAATTCTGTGCTTATGGGATCCTGGGAATGCTCAACAGCAGACATGGCTATTGCCCCATCTTCCCGGCTTGGGAGTCTGCTGCATTGTCCCATCCAATTTCACCCACAAAACATCAGATCAAAGATAAAATTAGTCAGGTTTCTGGAATAGCACCAGCAGGGCATTAAACCACGTGGGGTCCTTCTAAGGGAAGGCCTGAGCCTCTGTACAGGCCATTTGCCCATGAAGCCAGCTCTGCTTCCAGTGTTTGGAGAGAAGCTTCCATGTACCAGCTCGTGCTCCCTCATCTCCAGGAGCAGCAGGGGGGGCTCATCGGACAGTGACATCCGATCTGCCCTAAACCCCTCCTTGCTAGTGCTAGCTGGGTTCTATCTTCTCCACATCCTGCTATAGCCATGACACTGTATAGCCTCCCACAGGCTCACAGTTGTCCCTCTTCTCAGTCCCAGTGGCTCCTTGGGATCACCTAACTGACCTTCTTAAATGTCATTTCATTCTTCCTCCACTGGTTTTCTTTAGGATGAGACCGGGTGTCATGAATCTCCAGCGGTCAAGAACCAATTATATTGCTTTGTCCCTAGACATTTGGTCCCTCCAAAGAGGGCCACAGCTCCAGGCTCGCCCCTGTGAACAACCATACCAGCACTTCGTCACTCCTGCCTCAGCGGCCCACATCCTACCGGATCGTGGTGCTGCTTTTGTGAACACATACATGCCCTGGCATGCAAAGGATTCAGCGCTCAGATGACAAAGCCTGTGAAGGTGGATACTCCCCAGCCAGGCTCATGGTCCCGTGGCCCTGTAGTGAAGTAGTCAGAATATGTAGCCTTGTCCTCGAGTAACCGCCAAGCATCCGTGGCTGGTTCATTTGTATTAGATACAATCACAGGCCTCCAATCGCATCTGAATGTCTCATAACATTGCTCCTCCTGGGCTCTCAGTGTCTAGGATTTATCCACACTGTCACTTCTTTCTTACTGGGGATAAGACTATGCCGTCCCCCAATATGCCACTTTGGCAGAAGGATTATTTTGAGCTGGAGGCAAATGAAAATCAATAGATACAGAAAGACACCTTTCCTGGGCTTCTCTTATTTGATGAAAAGCAGAAACCTCAGAAAAATGGGAACTACCATAAATCTCCTCTCCTGGGGAAGTTTCCTTGCTATGGGGGAAATAAGGGGAAGTTGGCATCAAGATGGACTTGCACAGCAAATTCGCTAGTTTCCCTCATACAGTTACCTTTCTGCAGTGTGCCAGTCTTGGAAGCCTAAAACCTCTCTTTTGTCTTATCACTTCTCTACAAATTTATTGTTCTTTGCAAAAATGCTACAGAGGGGCGCCTGGTGGTTCAGTGGGTTAAAGCCTCTGCCTTCGGCTCAGGTCATGATCCCAGGGTCCTGGGATCGAGCCCCATATCGGGCTCCCTGCTCAGTGGGGAGCTCGCTTCCTCCTCTATTTCTGCCTGCCTCTCTGCTTACTTGTGATCTCTCTGTCAAATAAATAAATAAAATCTTAAAAAAAAATGGTACAGAATCTTAAGTTTTAACCATGCCTTTGACTTGGACACCATGAGGTTTCTCCAGCATGATGTACCATACCTGTTAGTCAACTTTCATTTTTCTCTTATTAATCTGTCTTTCAGGAGTCTAATTTTATGGGCCTCAACTGGAGAGCCCAGCATGGCAGAAAGGAAAGGAATCTCTCCCTCATTCAATCTCCCCAAATCACCTAAACTAGTGCCTTTTAAAACACCCGTGTGCAAGTGTGAGTCTGTGCCAGGGCCCAAAATGAACAAGAGGATCTGTACTCTGAAATGTTGGTTGAATTATCCAACGATGTCCTGATGATCACAAATCTGTCTTCTCTGAGTCTCCTACCTTGGGTCTTCTTTACTCATCTACTCTGTGATCCACATGCGTCCCCCTAGAGTCCTCTCATGATGGGGGACGGATCTGAGGGCAACACCGGAAGCAGCGCCCTGGGTGAGATTGCTTTGAAGTCTCAAGTTTTAATCTTACAAATTCATGTGAATTTTGCATTTTATCCACAAATCATTCCAATTTGTTTTACAATAGATCTACTTTAATTAACCTTGTTAAATTACTTAACTTTCCTCTCCAACTTTTCAGGAAATGTGATCCTCATAATTATTCTAAGGCTTTCCATAGTGTGCCCACCTGATTTGTCAAGGTGGAGATGCACCTTATGCATTCAATGTTTAATTTGTCCAACAAATATTCAATGAACACTGATTACATTGAGGCAGCATGCTGGGCACTGGGGGTACAAGGATAAGCAAACATAGACCTTGTTTCTAGATTTCCAAAGCTTACAGTCTAGCATTGCCCAGGATGAGGGATGGAAGTAATACCAGCAGTGTCTCACTGGAATCACAAAGCACAATACCATTTAAAAAAAATTTTAATAATTGAAACTCATAAGAAAAGGAAAATATTATGGTTTTCAGAATTCTTAATACTGAGTGTTTTTCCCGATCTCTAATACTGAGGGTCTCACTCCTACAGTCCAAAATGTCCACATGGGTGTGGTTGGGGGTGGGGAGTGGGATAGGAAGAAAAGAAAAAACAGAAAAGTTTATTGCTCTAGCCAGAATTTCCATATGGATTCATTAGTACAAATGAACTCCCTTCCTGGTCAGCTGAACTGAGTTCAATCGCTAGGAAATAATTCAGTGCTGACAGACAGGATGAGCCAAATGACCTTGTTCCTTGTATTCCATTTCTGGATCTTTATGAGACTTTTCCACCTCACTGGAAAGTCGTCTTAGTCTATCAATTTTACGTATTTGGTTTGGATCGCTTTCCTTAGGTAGATTAAGATCCAAGTGTGCTTTTGTGTTTTTAACTATATTAATTGCTTGATCAACTCCCATTTCAGAGATGCTCAGCAAAATGCTTCCTGCTAGAATCTCTGCTTCTCTGTTTTTTTCTCTTTTTTTCCCTTTTCATCGATTAACCCTACACTTGCCATGCAAATTATACAGATTTTATACTTTTGGCACTTGTAAATTACATCGATATTTGAATTTCATTAGAAGCTTTCATGCATGATTGAGTTGGTTTATGTTCTTCCTTTCCAATTAAATGACTTGGATCTGAAATCTGTTCCTGACTCAGTGGTATTGCAAACAAGTTCTAACCTTGCTAAATAATGTCTAAGTGTTTTCAAATGAGAAAAGGGGAGGGGGAAAAAGTGTCTAAGAACAGCAGACATTTTCATTTTAGGAGCAAATGAATTCCTAGAATTGATAAAGACTTGATTAAGCATTTTTAAATAATCACCAATAACCCAATGAGAAAATAATATATACAAAAGCATTTGTGTATTTTCAATTCTTGTACTGAGGATAACAATGTTGACCCTTAAAAAAAAAAATCTATCTTTTTAATGGCAAAACAGAACAATAAGATAGTTCCAAATGGATTTGGATATTCAAGAGGTCCATGCGATCAGTAAAAATTGACCTTAATCTTGCCATGAATAAAATACTGTTCCCTGATATTTATGTAGACCTTTTGAAGTAGATAACAAAGCATGATATTAAGTGAAAATGGACAAATTCTTTCCAGAGAATTATAAATAATGAGATTGTATGAATAAACAATCCATTTTTCATTTTGGTATAAAATTTCTAGGTATGTTAAATATTTTTTAATAGTCTAAAACAGCACACAATCAAGAATTAATTGATTTATTACAGCATTTTAAATTTTTATATTCTCTTACCAAATAAATATAAATTAGTTTGGAGATCTCTCCCTACAGTAATGACTGTTCACTTGAGAAGGAAAACAAAGAACATTAAAAACATAATTGGCCTCAGATAATAATTTGAGATTTCTCTAAACTCCAGTTATATAGGGCTAAGTTTTTTTTATTATTTCTCATGTCCTACCTCTAATTTCTCAGATTCTTAACAAATGAACACACATTACATATTAAAAACTACCCATTGTCTTTCCATTCAGCTTTTTTAATCTACTACATTCTAGCTAAGCAGGACATTTTAGCTCTCCCCAAACATTCTAGCTGTCCCCAAACATCTCTTTACTCTTAACTTCATGCTTTGGTTCATCTGTTTTCACTGCCTAAAATAGATTCCCCAGGATTTAAGCTTACCATCATTCAGCTCACCCTTCATTTTTCAGCACAAATACCAGCCTCTCTGTGAAGTTGTTCCAGAAAGTGATTTCTCCCATCCTTGAAATTCTACATTTAGAATATTCTGAAATGCAGCACTAATGAAACATATAGAAACATGAGCTTTGGAGTCATATTTAAATTGTAGTTGAGCACTGGCTACATGTGGGCAAACAATCTGACCTCTCAGACTCTGTTTTCTCATCTATAAGATGAGAATAATAGTAGTCCTTTCACTGTGGTGAGGACCAAATGAGATAATTTATGTAAGATTCCTTGTCCAGGGTCAGTCCAATATAAAGGGCTCAAGGTTAGTAGCTCTTATGATGTTATTACTACTCTTCTCATTTGATCTATGACATTGTTTTAGTTGGGAGAGGACAAGTCTATTTCCTTAACTAGACGGTTTGGTAAAAAATGTCCTATGTTTCTTTGCTTTTATTCCACCACAATGTCTAATACAATGTCATATCATGTCATGGGAATTTCTTAGTTGATAGTTTTTCTGTGAGCACCTGAAGTGGCTATTTAAAAAGATAGAAGGAAAGAAAGAGAGAAAGAAGAAAAGAAAAAGTAAAAATTTCCAACCATTCTTCTTTCTTACGTGTGTGTGTGTGTGTGTGTGTGTGTGTGAACTTCTGAACAGAAAGTCAGCTAACTTTGTATTGCAAAAATATGAAGGCTTCTAAAGATTGACCATTCTTACTGATAAACAAGATGTTTTTAAGGGTGCCAGTTGCTCCAGAGTATTATCAGCTAAAAAATAATGCAAAACAAGTTTTCCTAATAATAAATTCCTAACAATTTAATCTAGTCAATGATATTTAGCTCAGAATCAAGTTTTCAAGCTTTTTTTTAGCTTTAGAAAATTATAATTTCTGAGTAACGAAAACTTGAGAAATAAAAGACATCTTGCTAGCATAATTTGTAAAGCATTCAGTGGTTAAAATAAGAAAAAATTAGCCTTTGAGTGAAACTTAAAACACGTTTGTCAAAAGCTAGCAGCCAAAACACAGGAAAGCAATTTATCCAAAATTAGATTGCTTTGAAATCCTAAGGTTAATGGAATCACGGGAGGGAAAATGTGGTGAGATAATTTGGCATCGTTAAAACCTTCAACTTAGATGGGAGATAATGTAAGTTAACTATGTGAACATTAACTCATGTCTTAAAATGCTCCAAACAATTGGGACCTGTTAGGAAAAATATTCCAAGAAAAGAAGAGCAGAGAGTGATTTTTGTATCTGTCTTTTAGAAGGATAATGTGAAGCCCATTGAAATCCCCTTCTGGGGAAGCTGCTTTTTTTTTTTTAAGATTTTATTTATTTATTTGACAGAGAGAGATCACAGTAGACAGAGAGGCAGGCGGAGAGAGAGAGGGAAGCAGGATCCCCGCTGAGCAGAGAGCCCGATGCGGTACTCGATCCCAGGACCCTGAGATCATGACCTGAGCCGAAGGCAGCGGCTTAACCCACTGAGCCACCCAGGCGCCCTGGTGAAGCTGCTTTTAATTTACAAATAACTTGACTGAAAATCCAAGTCTACCAAGAAAAAAAGAGTTAATACTAAATGAGTTTAAGTTCAACTTGTAGACTAATGAGAAAAAATGAGTTTTTTACTTGACTCATTAAAATTTAACTCCAGGTATTTTGGGGGGCTTTTGGGGTGAGAGAGGGAAATGACAGAAATAAAACTATGGAGTTTGGCCATAAGACTGCCTAATAAGAGTGGCATCATTGACTTGTATTAATTTCCTTCATTGTTTTATTCATTCATTCATTCATTCATTCATTTACATTCACGTGTTTAAATGTGTCCTAAGAAAGTATGACCATTGCAGAACAAGATGGAATCATGCATTCTGTTTTCCTTAAGTGGAAATGAGTAATAACCATATTTATCATAACAGGTGTCCTTGGGTTGTATTTAGCATTTAATATTTTTCTAAGTCAAATAATTCTGTTAGAGTGCCTCTTTCTCCCTTTGGACCCGTAAGAAACCAGGGAAGTATAAATTAAATGTACCAGTATCCAGCGATAGAGCATTTCTATTTTTGAAAAGAGTAATATTATTTGTTAGAGATCTTGTTCAGTCATTTATAAATAGTCACCTTTGTAAAGCAAGAAATAACCTTGTTTAAAAAGCCACAGACATTGTTGTTCTATTGTCACCCGCTGGTAATTGAAAATGTGTTTCTGTCAGTTCTACCTAAGATGGAATGTAATTCCTTCTAAGATCTTGATCTTAAATTGGTAGCAAGAAAGCCAAAGAGGAAAAGCAAGAAGTCTTTACTTGTTCTTTGCACGAGTAATTTTGCTCTGCCCTTTCTGATAATGTGAGTTATTATTCTTACTGACTCTCGGAAGGCAGCGATAGGCTTCTATTTTTTTTTTTTTTTCTCACAGCTCTCAGCTCTGTTTTACTCAATTGATATGGAAGTGGGTCTCTGCCTGGCTTTGGAACACGCATTTGTAATGTTTATTTTAAAATAAAATCCAGATTGTTTTGTTAGAACAAGCATCTACACACAGTAAATAGCTAAACCCTTGCCACAATCTCCTCAGCTTGGTTTTTTCCTGCGGGCCCGCAGACTTGTTCTAGAACATGTGTAACCTTACAGCCTTAAGTATAACAATGATTACAGGGAATTAGTCTTAGTCTCAAAATCAAGGATCCAGAATAACTCAGACTGTTACCAGCCTCGGCTGGATAACGACCGGAATCTAAAACTACCGGATGTTTCAGAACGATCACACTCTGAGATGCTTATCTATATTTCAAGGAATGCAAACAGAATTTTAATTACACTTGTAACACTGCCTGAGGTAATCATATCACAGAAAATACTGAAGAGCTCTTCTGAATTGTTTTTTTCTATTTGAGGGAATACACAAGACAGCAGGAAATATGGGTAAAATTCTTCCTTAACCATCAGAGAATTTGAAAAATAAACAAGCTGATTTGGAAGAGATTATACCTTCTCATCAACCAAGTACAAGGAATCAATCTTGAAATTGGAATGAATTTATGAGACGACGTAAGCAATCTTTGCACGAGAGCAATGATTCCATCTATAATATTCTGGATTAGAGGTCATCCTGACTGTTGAAAACACCTCTAGAAACTGGGAGTTTCTTACTTAGCAAAGCAATCTGGCCCAACCCATTTATAAAGACTTACAAACATTCAAGAGTTCCCAGTATTCAGGGAAAAAATTAGCCTCCCCTAGAACTTCTTTTTATTGTTCTTTGTGCTGTCCTGTGGAGTTAACAGAGTAAATCTAATTAACTCCTGTTTCACATGATAGTCTTTCATATATTTGAAGATATCTACCATGACCAGTGTTTGTGGTGCTGTGGTTCAGTGGTGTTCATTTTATTTCTTTTGATTTCCTGTACACTGCAGGGATCTGGGGATGGGGTTAGCTCCCTCCTCCTTTATCTTTTAACTGTAATAAAGATGTCTTCTAAAAAGGCTCTTCTTCCCTTGTCTTTGTACAAGCCCTTTGCTAAGTTAGGTATCATGCCCACATTAGCCCTTCATTACATATGATATTTTATATCTAAGTAGTCGTGCACTTTGATGTTTAAAATGTATAATCATTAGGCATATAAGTATTTGGACTTTTTAACACAAGACCATCTTGATGTTACGATGTATGAAATAAGTACACTTCCAGTGTAAATTAAAAATGAGCATCTTAAATGCCACTGTTTGTTGACATTAAATTGGTTCTTGTGGCATACAGGTGTTGGAAATTTAAATCTGAAGCTGAGCCATCATATGTTCAGCTACTTCAAGGTAATAAGATAAATGAGATGCAGTGTTTATCTGCATACTCATTTATCTAGCTGTTAGTATAAGGAGGTCAGGTAGATATCTATGCAGTGGGAGTCAGACCTGTGGGATGTCAATTTTAAAAATGCAAATAAATTTATAGTGCACGTTTGGGAAGTTCTGTTGGTAAATATACTTGCTGAGCCATTCTGAAATCAACACAATATTGGAGATGGACGTATGAATGATCTCAGCCTGCAGAGATGCTTCTGAAAGTCGAAACCTCTCCGTGCTATGTACCTAAGAGACATGGGGGTGGAAAGCCCAATGGTGAAAAGAACTGGTAAAGTTCAAAGGAAACTTTCTAAAACAAAATTGTGGTAGCTGGATGGGCATTCATCAAACTAACTGATCAATGTACTTCACTATATAAACCAGACTTCAACTGGAAAATTTAAGAAATCTAATGAATTATAAGGAAACTTTCTGAAACGACTTTATAATATCCTGACATGGCTTTGTCTCTTTGCAAGTAAATCATCAGAACGTGGTTTTCCAAATGTTATTATCTGAAGACTGAAATCCCCAAGACTGTAGGAGCAGGGGAAGGAGGAAACTTTAATTTATTAGGGACGTTTCACACATTCAGAGGATGAAACTTGATTTTGTGGTTGCAGTGGTGCATAAATCCCATAAAGCTAGTCAGCCATTGGCTAATGTTCTAAAATCCCTAAAGCATTGGTTAGAGCCCGAGAAAGAAGTCCCATTTAACTGGGCATCTAAGATGCTTTACTGATAAAGCAGGACCAACAGCTCTGTCTGAGGCATTGTGGCATAGAGTTCCCCCGAAACTAATGGGATCACCATACTTTTATTAGCCTCTCTTACAAAGCATCCATTTAATGAAGCTCTGGGTAGGAATTAACTTTTTTTTTCCCTTTGGTGCCCAAAGAGCTTCTATCTAGTTAAGGTCACTCAACTTAAAAGCATTTTCCTTGCTACTCCTCAAATGCACCAACAAAACAGAGGTCTCAATTTCTTGCCTCAATAGAATGGTGCAATCCCAAATGAGAGAGCCTGATAAACAATACATGAAGAGCACAGAAAATATGCAGAACCTAGGGTTTTCTGGACCAACTGTAAATATAGTCTTGTAAAGATTAATGATTATAGAAATGTTCAGTCAGATAAGGCAGAAAGGGCAAGGACAACAATCCTCTTCTATAAAAAATTATCAAAATAATCCTGAAGGGTACTGTAATTTTCTCTCTCTTAAGTGTTATTTAAAATATGGAATAAAAAACATTCCATCATTTAGTATTTTTCAAAAAGGTTACTTTAATCAGAATTTTGGAGAGCAGAATGTTAGTATTAATTTAGAATCATTACCCGAATATGGTTTGCAGTTAAATGTTTTACTATTAAATGGTATACTTATAATTTTGAGCCAAAAGTTTAGGAAATTAAGGAATACCAATTATCAATTATCAAAGTATGTATTTAAATGTGCAAATAGAAAAGAAATCTATGATAAGATCCTTACTGCAAAGATATTATAATCTTGTTCAGAGAATAAAAGCAACAGGAATTGCCAACATTTAAATGCTAAGGAAATGGGTGTAAGTGATAAATAGTTTGGTGTAAAATGTAGATGCTAAGTGGCACAAATTCTAGAGGAGGTGTCAGTATGACCTACTACTGTTGTGTATGGTATCACAGAGGACTAAGTCTTGAAATAGTCAGGAAAGATGGCAAGAAGGGAACTGGCAAGGATAAGGAGTAAGAACATTTATCTGGTTAGCATTTTGGGGTGGTAGTGAAGGATTGGGGTTTACCAATGCTGAAGCAGGGTGGGAGATATAAATACTTTGAGAAGAAATGTTATGATGGCCTTCAATGCCAAGGATCCAATTTGGTGTGAGAACTCACATACACCTTGGGAAGATTTTTGAATGGGATAGAAATAGGATGGCAGCTGGTGGGGGAACAAAGCAGAGCAGTGGGACAAATCCTAGACTTAAATCCCCTAAATCAGGGTAGAACTCAATTTTGGCATCTCATGACCAGTATTGTTCAGGATGAGCTACCTAATGTTTCAGCACTGAGTAATGTGAATAAAGGATGTAGAAATTTGAACTATCAATGTGAACTATCAATCATTGTGAACATATAATGTAGTAATGCTTCAGTATTTTCTGGGAGTAGTGTTGACAGGAATAAAGAAGGTGAGCAGACAGTGGTTAAGAGCACTCATGTGTGAGGGAATAAGGACCTGGTCACATTCATTAATGACTCAAGGTGGAATCAAAGACTTCAATGTAGGAACTGGAATGATTTAATCCTGCACATTTTAAATGCAGGCTTCCATCTGTGGAGGAAAGTATCTTTCCTGCTTTGTAAATCTCCAAAAATACTTTAGGTCATAAACTTGTGACTCCATATTCACTGGTATTTTATGTAAAAATACCATTTGTCATAACTTGTTCGATTATTGCCTAGCAAAACACCGCACAACGAACAACCAATAAAATGTTACTTGATGATAGCTATGGTTATGTCTAGCAAGGTTCCTACATTTAAAATGAGCTAAAATGGCCACTACAGCCATTTTATTTACTATTACTATTATTAATTATTATTATTTATTATTATTTTATTATTACAGTTTATCATGCTCTAGCTTTGTTATTTTCATTTGAGGGAGGAAAGTGAAGGAATTTCCAAATCTAGGTTGCTCATCAGACATGGCATGGGAAGAGATGAAGCACATTTTAAGGTTCTTCTACCTGACCAGTCAAGGGAATGGAGATTATTATGATAAGATCTTATTAAAAAAAAAAGTGAACATCTTATCCCTAAAGAAAATCTAGTGAAGACTACTTTAAAAAAAATCCATTAGGAAAAAGAGATAAACAAAGTCTTGTTTCCAATCTACGTAAATTGCAAGAAGGCTGATAGTTGGGAGTATAATTTGATGGTCTCTGTTATATTTGCACACATAATGTTAGCAGCGACAACAAAAAAATCAGATGTGTGCATTTTCCCTTTATTTCTGAGAACCCTGTGAATTTAAGGCTGGCACAGTCCATCACACAAACTTGTGATAGCAGTAAGAGATAAGAACACAGTAAAGGAAGGCCATCCTGTAAAAAGTGCCTTAGAAATTTCTCATCACACAAAACTGATAAAAACTCAACATGTGGAGCACACCAAGAATGCCAAGGGCTGAAATGAGATTGCTCAACAACAGAATGATATCTGGGAGAGTCAGTTTGTGACAAAGTATGAGGTAAGGGGAGTGACAGGATAACAGGGAAGGGCCATAGTGAAAGAAAGACACACAGACAACACAAAGATCCCAGAACTTTCAGCAAGGGGGTCTGTTCAATAGCTCTGTGGTTGGACGGGCTCTCTGCTAAGACCCAATTGTCCTCTTCAAGAGCCTTCCAGTTGCCTGTTCTATCCTCCTTGGTAATTATTCCTCTGCCAACTGAGTGGATGAATTGTCTCCCTCAAAAAGATATGGTGAAGTTCTCACTCCTTGCCCCTGTGAATGTGGCCTTATTGGAAATAGTCTTTGCAGACGTTTTTAATATATGTTCAGATGATCCTGGAGCAGACATGGCCCTTAATCTATGACTGGTGCCCTTATAACAAGAGGACAAGGAACACAGAGGTGGACATACTCAGAGACAGGGAAATCTCCACATGGCGTTGGAGGCAGATTGGAGTAGTGAGTCTATATACCATACAACAAGAATGATTGTTGGAAACACCAGAAGCTAGGAGAAGGCACAGACTAGATTCTTCTCTAGAATCTAGAGAATGGTCATGATCAGAGCGACCATGGCTCTATAGATAACTTCATTTTGGACTTCTGGCCTCAGAGAAATGAGAGAATGCATTTCTAAGATTTCAAGATTTGTTACAGTAGCCCTCGGAATCTAGCATACCAACCATCTTTCACTCTTTGCTGTTTTGTGTTCATGTCCCATTTTCCTCAATGAGATAACAACGTCCATGACAATAGGCCCTCTTCCTACACTCTTCTCATCCGCCCTCGACTTCCAAGCGTCTAGCTCACTGGTATGACAGAAACCAAGCCCTTCATTGTAACCATGAATGCCATGCAGTGTTAAGACTACTGAACAGGTGGCAAATGGGTGCTAAAACCTGCTGGATGCTAATTGCCAAATGGATGAAGCCTCTGGAGTGTATTTGTCCTAAAGCAAATTGCTGTATATTTTACTTCATAATTGTTTTCTAATGATTTCTGTGTTGCCTGCTTCCATAAAATATTTTACTTGAGTGACACAACTAACAAGCAGAGAAGAGGACAATTAAAACATAACAGAAAATGTTGGAGGAAAAAAGAAGGAGAAGGAAAGATTTAGTCTCGGCAATGAGTTAATTATTACAATTGAGTGCTAAATATACCTCTGAGCTTACTGGCAGCCAAGGAAAAAATAGATGTTATGGTTAGTGTTGGAGAAAAGGGAAAAAAATGTTACTTCACCTGAAGAGTAGAATTTCTTTCTGCAAGTAAAACTTATGAGGATTTTTATGTGAATTCTTCATGTGACCTTCCATGTGAACATAGTATCTGTTCAAGAAATGGAATTGTCAATTTCTTTGATCACTTTTTGGTGAAAGACATTGATGTGTTTCAGAAGTGGACATTTCTGAAATAAGTTCCTGAAAGTATATTGGGGCATTTATGGGCTTAGTCATTCTTTCATTCCACAAGAATTTTTTTAGTGCCTAAAGGATATCGAGCCCTATGCATGCGAGGTACTGAGATTTAGCTGCAGTTCCTGTCTTCAAAGAACTCTCTGGTTAGTGGAAGACAACTCCTAAGATAGATACTATCATAAAATGTGGTAGATACAATAATTTTTAAAAAATGGGTAGAGCGCTGAGAAACATGGAGCCCAGCCCAGCACATAACATTAAGATGGGATTTGAGATAGGATGTAAGAGGAGCTAAAGTTACACAGTTGGGATGGAATTCTTCCTGGTAAACAGGCAGCACTAGGGTCAATCTAGAGAAAAAAGCAGAAGTTGCAAATTAATAGTCTTTGGGCCTAATCTGACCAGTTTTGTTTACACAATGATTTAACATTGAAAAATAATTGAAAAATTGGATGTCTGGCTTCTTTGAAAACAGGAAGACCTGGACCATACAGCAACAATTGATGGAGCATGTTGGTTGTCTAGGTTTGGAAACCCACTGCTTTGGATGGTCTCCCACGACAATCAAGGACTTCCAGGCAAACTCGTGGTGTTTGTGGAGCAGGTTCCTGTAATGGGTAAAATGCCCTAATGAGCTCCAAGCATCGACACTCTTGTTTTTCAAAAGTACTGCATTTGTAGATTGGAGACGTGCATGTGGCACAGTTGTCTTTCTGTTGTAAAAATATGAGACTATGCTTTTATTGTTACTTGAGTGGAATGTCAAGCTGTCAACCAAAATGAGCTACAGGGGTAGCTACAAAATATGCATACATTAATTTTCACTGTGAAGGACAGGTTCGAGCTGTTCCAGCAACTGAAGGAACAGGGCTCCAAACTCTGGAGTCATGCAGCACTTCCCATGGCAAGAGGACATGAGATCACAAAGAACAGTAATGACAAAAGCCATCGTTTTTGCTGAGTATTAGTAATGTGTCAGACATTGTATTTCCAGCCTTCACTACCTTTTCTTATTCACTCTTCACAAGTTGATGCATCTTCATACTACCTGTAAGGGGCGCAGTGTTCAGAGATCGAGCAACTCGCCTGAGGTCATGGATCTGGTAAAAGGCGAAGTTAGAATTCAAATGCTGGTCTGCCTGACATCAAAATCTCAGCCCTCAAATACTGACCTACACCATCTCTAATATCAAAGGTCCACCATAAAACTATAATGTCCACAAATAAACTGTGTGTGGTAATAATATATGCACATGTAGCAGGTACCATGTGTGCTCAATATTTTAACAATTATGACAGACACATCCTGTCTTGAAATTTTTTCAGAATTCTGTGTCCAATTGTGAAGTTAATGGATTTACTAGATACTGGTTTCAAAGAGCTTGGTAATCCACAGGACCATAAATGAATGGAGAAAAGTCAAATTATTTAGAAGACAATATTGGGAAAACTGGTTGACTATACTGAAAACAACATACACCTACAAATTAAATGCAGATTAAAATTATAATGATGCCACATCTAACACCTATTACATTGGCAAAAGTAGCTGGGAAACACTGAGTGTTGGGGAAGGTGTGGAACTAGAGCAGGGGTGCTCAAACTTAAGTGCATATTGAAGTCACCTGGAGAGCTTTAAGTGCTACCTCTGCCTCAGTTCCACCTGCAGAAATTCTGATTTAATTAATTCGAGGTACAGCCTACATAGCTGGGCACAACTGGGATCAAACAAAACAAAACAAAACAGAACTGTCCCAGGGTACTGGTGCCCATGTAGACATTCTGCAGAACAGTTGGCACTACTTAAATTATATTTACCCAAACCACATGACCCAGCAGTCTAGCTCCTGAACTGACATCCCAGAGAAGCTCTCACAAGGGCCTAGATGACACATATACGATGATGTTCTTCCCAGGGCGGCAGTAATAGGTCTGGAGGCAATCTGCTTGTGAGTTGCAGGGGTGAGTGAATCCTCCAGTGAACACAGTAAACAGGGCGTTGTTTACAAGGGTCTCGCATGCAGGGCTGTCTGGATATGACATAGAGAGTCATCATTGCACTGATGGCATTTAAAGCCACAGGACTTACTGAGATCCTCAAAGCTAGGATGTAGGTTTATAGATAAGAGAAGCCAAGGCCACCCTGTAGATATTCCCACATTTAGGGAAATGGTACAGAAAAAGGAGCCAACAAAGGAGGATTAAATGGAGTGGCTGACAGGAGGAGGAAAAAGGGGGAAAGTAGTGTTAGGAAAGCCTCGAGAAACTGGAGGTGGTCAACCACGTCACCTGCAGCCAAGCGGTCCAGCAGGCGTGACCGGCAAGATGCTCCTTATCTGTGACCTTGAAAAGAACTGGTTCCTTTTTGTGGTGGAGACAAAGGGCCAATTAAAATGGAGGGAGAGCAGAAGGGGAGGTGAAGAAGAGAAGGCAGGGAGTTAGTGAATCTTTTTGAGGACTTGTGCTGGGAAAGTAAAAGAAGAACAGGATGGTGATCCCTAACTGTCTGAAGGGAGAAGTGGAACAGGTGGACCTTGTGCTGAAAGATGGTTGTTACTAAGACATGACTGATGGTCCTGGGGAAGCACCTAGGAAAGACGATTTGACTGATGGTGCAGAGGAGGAAGCGAGCAATGTCCTTGAGAAGGGGTGAGGGGGTAGATTCCAGCGCACATGTTTGGGGGAGCTACGTGGCTGTAGAAGCAGGACCGTTGATGGAACTGGCGATGAGAAGTAGTAACTATTTGATTCTATTTCTCTGTGAATTGAAATACCATCGCCATCCAAAAGCGAGAGGTGCACGGAAGGTTGGAGATTGGATAAGAGAGAATTTTCCAGAGAATTATTACTGTTGGCTGGATTATTCCTGCTGTGAGAGAGGTCAATTTAGACGCTATTTTCCTAAGAAACCTTGTTTGATACTCAGAAGTTCCCCCGTCATGGCTCTTACCACATTACGTTGCCATTATGTTTATGTGACTGTGTTCCCTTTTACCACTTCCTAAGTCAGGGTCTAGGTTCAGAGTTAGCACCCCTGTGCTTGGCTCAGTATTCAGCACAAATATTTGTTGAATGAATTGGGGTGTGTGTGTGGGTGTGTGTGTTTCTGTAAAGGCTTTCTGTCAACAGAACTGATACGGACTTTAAGCAGATTTTAAGGCATAAAGTATTGTTCTCAACCAAGTCTAAAAGTGCCCTCTCAAGGATGGAAATAAATAAAAGCTAATTATTAAATAATCAATAACACTGTCACCTTGATTGGAGATTTAAGTGTAATTCCTCCTAGAACAATCACACAAGTTGGTTTTAAATAATTATAGCAATCATTGCATACACACAGATAGTGGCCTTTAAAACTCAGAGAGCTTGTCCTGGAGAAATGTTGCAGAAGGTTGCAATCTTCTCATTCCAGGCTTTGTAGGGATAAAATTTTAGCACAACCAGTTCCTCTCAACATTTAAGTCAATGAGATGATACTTAAAGTGCAATCAGTTCAGACATATATGACCTTTTCTAGGTGTCTCTGGGTTCCATCATACTCTTGATAGACTGCGATTGTTTTGGTTTTGTTTTCCAAGAAGCTCTATTAAGATTTGGAGGAATAAATTCTTATTACATGTTCCAGTTAATCCTTTAATAATGGAAATCAGTATGGGTAGCTGACCCTTAGATGCCCTTAAAATTATTTTGCTCAACAATGTTGGCTATGAAATGATGCAGCTATTATATGCATGAGATATGCATGCAAAACCGTATTTTTTTTTAAAGTTGAATCTGTTATGACAATTTTCTTTAGGTCCTACCCTTTTCCCACCAAGGGAGAATGTTTTTAGCTATTAAAAAATATGTCCCAAATCACTTAATAGATTAGGAAAAAAAATAAAACATTTGTCTTTTGAGGGCTTAGAATTAAATGATTATAGTCAAAAAGGCCTGAATTATTTGAGTTAAAACACAGATTTCTTTCGTCCTTCCTCCCTCCATCCTTTGCTTGCTCTCTCCTTCTGCCCCTTTCTTTCCACCTTCCTTCTTTGTTCCTTGTTATCTTTCTTTTAAACAAACATTTATCAAGGGCCTACTATGCACCAGGAAGAGAGGATTAAAAACAAAACACATGAAAGGCACACTCCACTGGGATGGCAAAATATATCAGCAAATAAGACACAGAGTAATATGTGCCAAAAAGGAGATAAAGTTATCTAAGAGAATAGCAGTTGAAGGAATACACATTTTTTAGAATAAGGGCCAAAGGCTGGAGGGGTGTCAGACAAATCTTCAGGAAGAGGGTAACATTTGAGTCGAACCAGCTGACAGATAAGTAAAGACTAGATTAAGATAACTGGTAAGTCAGGGGCGCCTGGGTGGCTCAATGGGTTAAAGCCTCTGCCTTCGGCTCCGGTCATGGTGCTGGGGTCCTGGGATTGAGCCCCGCATCTGGCTCTCTGCTCAGTGGGGAGCCTGCTTCCCCCTCTCTCTCTGCCTGCCTCTCTGCCTACTTGTGATCTCTGTCAAATAAATAAATAGAAAATCTTTAAAAGATAATTGGTAAGTCAATTTAAAGAATCAATTAATTGATAATTTAGTTGGTAAGTTAATTTAAAGACTCTGAAGGAAAACTTTAATGGGTACAATTGGTTATTTAAGATGTGTTAATTTCCAAATAGGTGGTTTTTTTTTTGAAGACGTTTCATTGTTATTGATTTCTAATAAAATTCCTTTGTGGTTAGAGACTTTAAAATGTATAAAAACTTTCGGAAATATTTTTAAAAATAATAATAATATAATAATAAACAAACAAATAAATAAAAACAAATAAATATAATAAAATGAATGAAAACTTGCTTAGTAGCCCAGTATGTGGTCTATCTTGATGAAAATACATGCCTACTTAAATGAAATTTAGTATGAAGTGGTTGGATATATTGCTCTGTGTGGAATTTTATTTTATTTTTTAAGATTTTATTTATTTGTTTGAGAGAGAGAGCACAGAGCTAGAGAGAGAGCATGAGCAGAGGAGGAGAGAGAGAAGGGGAGAGGGGGAAGCAGACTCCCCACTGAGCAAGGAGCCATAAGCAGGACTTGATCCCCTGGGATCATGACCTCAGACAAAGGCAGATGCTTAACCTACTGAGCCACCCAGGCAGGTGCCCCTATAAGTGGAATTTTAAAATGTTGAATACATAGAAGCAGAGAGTATAGTGGTAGTTATCAGAGAGAAGTGGGGAGATGTTACCCAAATGACACAAAGTTACAATTATATAGAATGAGTAAGCCTAGAGGACCAACATATAACATGATGGCTATAGTTAGTATTATTGCTTTGAATACTGGAAATCTGTTAAGTCGATTTCAGGTGCTCTCATCAGACGTACATACAAAAATGATAACTATGTAAGGAAATATGTTAATTACTTGACTAGTAATAATTTCCCTATGTATATGTATATCAAACCATGCTGTATACCTTGAATATATAAACTTTTATTTTTTATTTATTGTTTTAAAGATTTTATTTATTTATTTTCTCAGAGAGAGAGAGAGAGAGAGAACAGGCAGACAGAGGCAGAGGGAGAAGCAGGCTCCCTGCTGAGCAAGGAGCCCGATGTGGGACTCGATCCCAGGACGCTGGGATCATGACCTGAGCCGAAGGCAGCCGCTTAACCAACTGAGCCACCCAGGCGTCCCTACAACTTTTATTAAACATAAAATAAAAGGATTCAGGAAAAATGAAGTCATTGTAGCTGACAGTGACTTTCAGATTGCCTATGTTGTTCCTGATTTTTTCCCTTGGATGTCAAATGCTTAAGGAGATACGTTTAAAATCTTCATGTGTGACTGTTGATGTACCTGTTTCTTCGTTACATTCTATCATGTTTACTTTACTTCAATTTTGCTTTTAAATTTTGTTATTAGTTACATATAATCATATAATTCTTAAAATTGTTACATCTTCCTGATGACCTGACCGCTTTATCATTTTAAAATATCTCCCTTACTTTCAGTAACACTCTTGATTTTAAAGTCTACTTTATGTCATTTTAATATGTCCATGGCAGCTCTTCCTAGTCATGTTTGCATAGTGTATGTTTTCCGTCCTTTTACTAACAGCCTATTTGTGTCTTTAGATTCAGTGTGTCTGTTGTAGACAACATACAGTGGAGGACTGGTTTTCCATTCTGTTAGTCTTTGCCACTTAACTGGATTGCTTACTCAATTCATATTTAACATAATGGCTGATATGGTTGGATTTATAGCTACCATTTTACTGTTTTTGATTTTCCATGTACTTTATGTCTTTCTTTTCTTCTTTTCTTGGTGTCTTTGGGGTTAAACGATTTTTTTTTTATAATTTTTTATAGATTTTTAAAGAGCTATACCTTGGGGTGCCTGGGTGGCTCAGTGGGTTAAAACCTCTGCCTTTGGCTCAGGTCATGATCTTTGGGTCCTGGAATTGAGTCCCGCATCAGGCTCTCTGCTCAACAGGGAGCCTGCTCCCCTTCCCTGCCTCCCCTCCTCCACCGGCACCCTCCCTCACCTGCCTCTCTGCCTACTTGTAATCTCTGTCTGTCAAATAAATAAATAAAATCTTTTTTTAAAAAGCTATACCTCTTAGCATTATTTTTAGTGATTAGAGATTATTCTAAATTTTTTTAACTTTTCACAGTTTTATAGAGTCAATATTGCACTACTTTATGCCAAATGTGAGTCTTGGAACTATATATGCCATTTATCTCCATCACATCCTTTTTATTGTTTGCCATATTTATTATGCAAATGTATATTTTAAAATAGCATGATTAAATATTATGGTTTTTCTTACGTTAAATCATATATTTTAAAGGTATTTGGAGGAAAAATGTCTTTAATATTTACTCTGACGCTTATCATTTTTATTGCTCTTTATTCTTCCTGAAAATGTAACTTTCCTTCATTTCAATTGAACTGCCTTTTACAATTATTCATAGTGCTGGTCTCCTGGTGATGAATTCTCTTAGCCTAACTTTATCAACAAATATCCTTATCATTCCCCCATTAATGAAGGATATTGCTGCTATGCAAAGAATTTAGGATTTATTTTCTCTCTCACTCCCTCCAGCATCTTGACAGATCATTTCACTGTGTCTGGCCTTTGTTCTAATGAGAAGACTGACTCCTTTATCTCTGGCTGTTTTCAAGTTTTTCTCTTTATCTTTGGTTTCAGCACTTTGACAATGATGTATCTAGGATGTGATGTGGTTTTGTGTTTATACATCTCATCTGTTTGGGGATACACTTAGCTTCTTGAATATGCAAATTTATATCTTTTGTCATACTTAGGAAATTATGGCTATTTTTTCAAATATTTCCCCACATTTTTCCCTCCTCTAGTTCCAGTTCTAGTTGTGATATTATCCCACAGTTTACTGAGGCTCTGTTTATTTTTTCCCTTTTCTACTTTTATTGTTCAGTTAGATACTTCCTACTGTTCTATCTCCATGCTCATGACTCTTTGCCATCACCAATGCATCACTTTTTACTATATTTTCTGTTCTAGAATTTACATTTAGTCTTTCTTCAAATAACTTTATTGAGGTATAGTTTACATACTATAAAATTCATTCATTTTAACTATACAAGGTAACAATTTTTAGTAAGATAATAGAGTTGTGCATACTACCATAAACTAACATTTTAGAACATTTTCATCATCCCAAAAAGAAACCTGGTGCTCATTTGTAGTCATTCGCTATTCTCAACCCCATCTCTAGGTAAACACTAAACTTCCTGTCTTTATTTTTGTAGTCTGGATTTTTTTTTATTTTTTATTTTTATTTTTATTATTTTTTAAAGATTTAATTTATTTATTTGACAGAGAGAGAGAGCACAAGTAGGCAGAGAGGCAGGCAGAGAGAGAGAGGAGGAAGCAGGGTCCCCACTGAGCAGAAAGCCCGATGTGGGGCTCGATCCCAGGACCCAGGCTCGATCCCAGGATCATGACCTGAGCCGAAGGCAGAGGCTTTAACTCACTGAGCCACCCAGGTGCCCCTGGATATTTTAAAAAATAGAATCATAGGGTATGGCCTTTTGTGTCTGGCGTCTTTGGCTTCGTGTCATGTTTTTGAGGTTCATTTATGTCTACATGTATCAGTATTTCATTTCCTTTGATTGCTAAATAGAATCCAATCCTATGAATATACCACCTTTTATTTACCATTGTCAAGTTAATGGACATTTGAGTTGTTTTCACTTTGGGGCTAGAATGAATAGTTATGCTAAGGTCATTCATGTATACTTTTGTGGGCATACGTATTTATTTCTCTTGAGTAGATACTTAGGAGTAGAATTGCTGAGCCATATGGTAAATTTATCTTTAACATTTTAAGAAATTGTCAAACTGTTTTCCAAAGTGATTATACCATTTTATGTTCCCATTCACAATGTATGAAGGTTATAGTTTCTCTGCATCCCCCCAAACACTTGTGGTTAACTTTTTAAAATTATTGCTGTTCTAACCATTCTTGTAGATGTAGAATGCTATTTCATTGTGGTTTCAATTTGCATTTCCCTAATAACCACTGATACTGAGCATCTTTTCATGTGCTTATTGGCCATTCATGTGTCTTTTTTTGGTAAAATATCTGTTCATTCTTTTGTGCATTTTAAAATTGGTTTATTTATCTTTTTATTATTGAGGCATAAGAGTTCCTAATATCATCTGGGTACAAGTCCGTTATCATATATTTAATTTGAAAATATTCTCCACCTGTCCCTGCAGCTTATCTTTTCTTTCTTAATAGTATCTTTTAAAGTACAAGAGTTTTCATTTTGGTTATGTCTAATTTAATTTCCTTCTCTTATTGCTTGACATTTTGATGTCATAGCTAAGAAATTTTGCCTAACTTTAGGTCACAAATATTTACTCCTACTTTTCTTCTATGAGTTTGAGCTCTTACATTTAGGTCTATGATACATATTGAATTAATTTGTGAGTATTCTGTGAGGTAAGGTTCTAAATTTTTTTTTTTTGCATGTAGATATCCAGTTGTCTCAGCATGATTTGTTGAAAAGACTGTGTTTAAATCATTCAATTGCCTTGGCATGTTTGTTGAAAATCAATTGACCATAAAAATAGGGGTTTAATTCTGGACTCGCAATTTTGTTCCATTTATCTAGATGTCTATTCATATGCCAGTATCCTACTCTCTTGATTGTGGCAAGTTCTGAAATTGGGGATTGTTACTCCTCCAAATTTGTTCCCTTTTTTGGTTCTTTTTCATAGTTTTAAAAATAGTTTCCATTTCTCTGCTGCTATTTTCCATCTGTCTATCATGAGTATATTTTTCTATATGTTCTTGAGCATGATTATATTAGTTGCTTTACAACTCTTATCTGTTATTTTCAGGGTCTCAGGGTTGATCTCTATGACTTTTTTTTCTCTTTAATATGGGTCACATTTTTTGTTTCTTTCTATATCAACGAATCTTGAACTGTGTTATGGACAAGGTTCATGCTACATTGTAGAAACCCTGGATTCTGGTTACATTCTTCAATTTTGTTGTCCAAAAAATGTAGAAATATCAATAAAATTAGGAAATCATGCTTTGCAAGTCCTTGATTCAGGCACCAATCATTAATGAATAATATATTTTTTGGAGTAGGATAGTCAACATAGAATATATATACAGCCCCACAGATTACTTGCTAGTTACAAAGTGAAAAATGTATTCTAAATGAAATGATCTTAATGCTTAACTCCAGTGACAGACTAGTGTCACCAGCAGTAAGGGACCGTGCTACTTTTGTTTTCTGATATGATATGAAGTACATAGCTTCATGTCTGAAGTATTCTGTAAAACATATTTAATCTGAATCTAATCAAACCTTCTGCCAACTAATAGGAAACATAATAGAGAGAAACAAATTAAACATCAGGGAGAAACAATCAGACAAATTCAAAGTGTGTAACATTCCATAATACAGTTGGTCGGGACTCATAAGAAAGTTAATTTCATCAAGTCAAAAAACGCAGAAGCTTTTTCTAGATCAAAATAGACTAAAGAGTTATCAGTAAGTGCAGTGTATAAAAACTTTGGATGTTGATTCCAAAAGGTCAGCTTTATAGATATTTTTAAATAAAAACAAGTGATGAAATTCGTATAGGGAAGAAGACCAGATGACATTAGGGTTATCTTCTTGTTTGTTAATTTTATCAAGCATGATAATGGTCATTTGTTTAGATAAGAAGGTGCTCTTTTTTTCTCCTTGAGATGCATACTGAAGAATTTAGAGGTCAACTGTCATGGAGCCTATAACCCATTTTCAAGTGGTACAGAAAAACACAGAGATATTGGACATCGATCTAAATAAATCACCTGTGATAATATGAAACAAACAATTGCTGAATCTAGGTGATGGGCATAAGAGTGCTCAATGTATTATTCTATCAATTTTAGTATATGTTTGAAAATTTCCATGATAAAATATCAAAGAAAAAGCATGCTTTCATCACTTGCCCATGCAACAGCTATCAGACTTCTGGGTGAGAACTGATCCCAACAAACTTTTGTTGATCTACCCTGTACCAAGGCTTTCTCATCCGCCCCGCTCCCCCACAACCCCCTCGCCACCTTTGGAAAGAATGCAAGACAATTTCCAGGCCAGTATCTGCCTCTATCTTTCATACCTGGGAATTCTTTCTTTATCCAGGCATAACATCAGACTCAGAGGGAAAAAAAAATTGAGATAAAGGGAGTAAAGGGAGAGAAGTTTCTATTGCCTCTGGGGCCTTCCATTATGATGGATGATAAAGCACTGACTGACTATACCTCCCAGATCTGGATGGAAACCTCCAAACATCCTGCCTGCTGCATGCTTGGCCTGGTGGTACACAGTGCAAGCTAATACTGGCCCTAGAATGTGATGGCGTGATTCCACCTCAGCAGTTTGAAGACAGCCCCTCTGAGGACATTGTGTCAGAGATTCATCTTTCCACTGCTCAGGAAGGTCCTTCCCACCCCCACTTCATTCCTGAAATAAAAGCTGTTGAATAGTTCAATCAGCTTCATTAGGTGAGTGGTGTCAAGTGTTATTACATTACACTCTCTGCTGTGATTTGATGATATTCCATCCCTTGGTTATTCTTCTGCTCCTAATTGCACCCTATACTTTTGACATCTCTATTGGACTGATGTTAATGTCAAGTTGTCCTGATTCATGTGTTCTATTGAAATCTGGTACTGAGGCAGCCGAAATATGAATCGGATGAGCAGTTTTTGAAGTTCTCTGCCTACAAGCCTTTCTTTTTGACTTCTGTAGCACCTAGAAGTAGTGTTATTTTTGAGAAAAGAATAAAGGCTTATGAGTTCGAAATTGTGTATGATGTTAAAAGTGCATCAGCTGATGTTCGGATTAGAAAGGGAAAAAGATGGGGAAGTAGTGTAAGAATACTTAATAATGTGTAAGTTTCTGGAGACAAATGAAAATAACTTAAAATATTTTGTAAAAGCAGTACATGCTTATGGACAGAACACACACACACACACACACACACACACACACACACACACACACACTCTGAGAACGGAGAGGCTCTAAGAAAAATAAAAGTCAGCCATAAACAACCTCTCCCATTTGTTATCTTTTAGTGGTACAACTTTAGAGATTTTTTCTTTGTATACAAATATCTACTTCCTCAATTTTATGAAGAAAATGCAATTGAGACATTATGTATTTATTTTACAACCTGTTTTTTATATATATATCATATACCACGGATTTCATGCTGGTAAATATATAATATAATAATTTTTATGTTTTTAGTGTGTACCATACTTTAACAATTAATTTAATTAATTTTCTACTTCTTAACATTTATCTTGTTTGAAAAGTGTTCTTCATGGCGGCATGTGTCTGAAAACCCACTGTTCCAGCTAAACCAATCACTCCAACAGTCAGATCTGTGGTTTTATTTTGTAAAATTCCAGCCTACTGCCTCCCAGGGTGAATTCTATGACAGACACATCCTTTGACATGTAAATCTGAGAAACATGAAAACCAAAGGAAAGTAGTCATTACTCATGGATTCTTGAGGTTCCTAATATGACAATTATTCTTGGGAATCCACACCAGAGGGATATAGTAATCATCCTTTTCCAACCTCATTTCCTCACGGAGAATTTCGAGGACCTAGTGTTCCATGGAAGAGACCTTAAGTAACTGTTCTGATTACATGCAATCACCATTTTTCATTCATTTCTATTTGGGTATTCTGGTACCAATTGAAGATCAAATATTTTTTCCGAATAGACTTACAATTTTTATAATTATTAATATATGACAAAAAATTGAAATTCACAACAGTTAAGGAGATGTTTATTGTGTATCTGCTATGTAAAGTTATAGGGCTAAACATACCCATAGTAACTAAGCCCATGAGTTCCTTCATCTTTGGGCCCAATGAATACCTAACAATTTTAGTATATATGTAGTCTTTTGCTGTCCATTCTGGCCAATCAGAATATAATAATCTCCTAGGCACAGAGACTCAAACCCTATCTGATGTAATCTGGGGCTGTTGTAACCAGAGACAGAAGTAGCAACTCCTTCCTCTGGATTTGGATTGAAACGAGTTGGTTATGGGGCTGCTAGATTAAACTAGAGACCCCCCCCAAAACCTATCTTAACAGCATTTTCATTGGCTATTTATTCTACTCACCCCATCCCAATGATGCTTCACCCCTCTCCAGGCACCCAGGTAGAATTTGCCAAATTTCCACCTGAGTAATTGATCTCATTTTAAATTTCGTCTATAGCGAGAGTTTTTCTAAATCCTTCTGCTCAGAGCTTAGATCCCTGGGCTGTTTCTCTCCAAATTTCAAAGCTAGGATCTCTAGCAACAGCCATTTGTCCACTGAAGCTCAGACTGGCCTTTTGCTGACAGATTGGTCTAGCAGATTCATAAAAGTTCACCATAATAAAAAAAGTCAGCTCAGATGAAACAGATTTGCAAGTTTTAATGGTATTATTCAAACAGCTGTTATAAATATATAATTACATTATATAAGTCTGTAATACTCGCCGGATAGATCAAACTATGTCATCTTTTTGAATATGACAGACAACAGCTGGAATAGGCCTCCTTACGGCAACAAAGTTCTTTTATGCAGTGTTCCAGGAGAAGGCTCAGAATGCAAAGCATGTTTGCCATGAATTTCATTGAGGTTCTAGGATTTGCCTTCAAGAAATGTAGATTTGTAATAAAAAAAACAACTGAATTCCTTCCACTCCATGTCCTTTTATCTTTCCTACTTCATGAGGAAAACAACCTGAATTCCCACACAAAGACAAACTGTTTCTGAGTCCTTGGGTTCATGGGCCACCTTGACTTGATTTCCCAGAGTGAAGATCAAGTTTTACTCTTTTTATCCCATTCACCAATTTGCAAAGAATATTGTGTAGGCTTCTGGTCTGAACTTGACTGTTTTCACAAATACATATACTTCATGTGCTCAGTGGTTCTATGAAATCTGCATTCCAGAACTGGCAACGATGTGGCCAATGGCCTCTCTGGAACCACATGGAAAGAAAAAATGGTGTCTTGATGGGCTATTCCTCCAAGATGGAATGTCCCAAAGCATACTCTATGGAATGTGAGCTTTTGGTTTGATCACGAGTCAAAGAGAACGATAATACCTTTAAGATAGAGGACAACATGTAACTTGCAATAAAATCATGACAGCATAGCAAATGGAATACAAGAATAAAAGGGGAGATGCTCAGGAGTCACTTGGGAAATTTTAGCACTATCTTTTTTTTCCTTCAGAAATTTGACAGCACACTAATTAAGCCTGGTGAGAAGTCGTGGCCTTATTGTTCCATTAAAGTTATATTTGAGGAAAGAGACATGGTATGGCTTCATAAGATTGTAGAAACAGTCCTCATTAACATCGGGAAGCTAATTTTTCCAAAAATGTTTTGCCTATTTCCATTTTATTAACATAAAAATTGTACCTTGGGGGCACCTGGGTGGCTCAGTGGGTTAAAGCCTCTGCCTTCAGCTCAGGTCATGATTCCAGGGTCCTGGGATCAAGCCCCGCATCGGGCTCTCTGCTCAGCGGGGAGCCTGCTTCCCCCTCTCTCTGCCTGCCTCCCTGCCTACTTGTGATCTCTCTCTCTGTGTCAAATAAATAAATAAAATCTTAAAAAAAAAATTGTACCTTGTATAAACAGGCTGAAATTCTTGGGGAAAAAAGGAGTATAAATATGTTTGTAAATGTGATATGGTCTGTTTGTTTAAAGCAGATAGTAAAGTAATATTCCATATTTATGTCATCACCAATTAACACTTTACTCATTTGTAATGTCTGAGGCACTAGTTGCTGAAATTAACAGGCTGACAAAGAGCAGAATTAATATACAACAGGCCCAGCCATGACAATCCTGAATAAATACTGATCAATTCAATCAATACCCAAGAACCTGAAGTTCAATTCAATTGAATTAGTAATTGTCTCCTTGGAGTGGTTTATGTAAGTAGGTAGGTTTGTTTGGAATTCATCGATATCCTGTTTTTCATGCAAATCATCAGATTATCTCCAGTGTCTGTCCTCAGACCACTTAAGAGAGGGAAGTGACCAAGTGAATCAGGAAGCACCCAAGGAACACATGCATGGATAAGCAATTAGAAGAAACTGTGTCCTCCTTGCAGAGCAAAACACTTTGAGTGCTTGTCATGCTTCATGAGCCATTGAGGCCAGAGTGCTGCTGGTGCTGGAGCTGTGCTGGAAGAATGTCGGGCACAGGTTCGATGGGCGCTCATTCAGTGAGCCTCCTGAGCTGGTCAGGGGGCTTGACCGTGGACAGATGGTTTCCAGTGCTGGGCAGGGGATGGACATGACCGTTGCTCCAGAGGCTGCACCAAAGTTTTTCTCCAACTTTGATTTTCTACCACTTGCCTCGAACACGAGCCAGATCTCCTTTCCCTTTGTGTCTTGAACCTCCTTCTTCTGGGTACGGATAAGACATATGTCCATCAGGAAAGCTGCTCGTTTCTGGTAGTTATTGAGAAAATTAGTCTTTCGGTAGAAAAAGCATGGTGTGTGTGGTTATAAAAAAGTGAACAGACACACTTCAACTTGGGCAGGTCACTAGAGTTTCAGGGTTCTTGTGGGTAATTTTAAGCTAATAATAAACATCCTCCCAGGTTTTGTACAGATCAAATTAAGTCATGCACTTGAAATTTCTTTCTAAACTGGGCCATGTTATGAATTTTTGTTATTGTCAGTGAAAGCACTTTATTTGCTTATCATTCATATGCATTTCCATATTGCATATTTCAAGATAAAACAAGTTGCTGAAAATCAGCTAATGCAATACTAAAATTGTATTTAAATTTAGCCCCCAAGGTCTCTAAAACCTGAAATAAGTGACTGAATTATATGCTCTAGAAACAAGAGAAAGAATGAGCCTACTGCTGAAGGGTGAGGTGGCTAGAATTCCTTTTTATTCTTAATAACGACATAATTGCAAAACCCAAGAAAGCCAAATTAAGAGGAGTTTTCTGACTGTGAACACATTTTTGGAAAAGGCACGGAGAGCTTAGTATTTATAGTTTTATAAAAGTATAATTATTTAAAACTTCGCTGTAGTTAAAAATACTCCCATATTTACAGGGTACTTCCGTGGCATTAAACCTGTTTCTTTTTTCCTCCCCCTGCAAACGAAGATATTTAGTGGTTTTTAAGAGGTTCCCCTGGTTGAAATCTTCTGTACAATACTTGCTTAATGAGCTGATTAACAACTGTTACTGAGAATTAATGAATCAAATCACAGTGGTAATCACCATATTGCAAATCACTGTGTTGTATTAGGTTATGATGGAGCCATACATTTTACAGTGACGACTCTTTTGTATAATGAAGGTATCTGAACAGATTGTATCCCAGGTCTCATTGGAGGAACTTCAATAATGTTTTGGATACAAGAAAGTCTTTTGGAATTCCCTAAACAGTAAGCAACAAAAGACTCTATTAGTAGAATATTATTCCATTAAGTACAAAAAGCATTTTGATTTTAAATCATTATTCAGAGTGCTTTTGAAACCTATTTTAGTCTTTACACACTTATAATCCAAACACACAGAAATCTTGCCATCTGATAAGGCATCTGCTTTAACATGATTTGCAGTGGAATGGCAAATAAAACGTAAATGGCTACTGCAAAGGAATTTTAGTTTTGATAATTTGCTGCATTGCCAGAGAGTTATCATTTCAGAATATTAAATAAAATCATTTTTTTATTTAAGATAGTTTTTGAAATCTGAGACTTGAGTTTTGAATTCCATTAGAGAATGCTTCCATAATGAATAGTTACCTCAATTAAGATGTTATAAAAACATATAGAATAGTTAACTATTATTCTGTTATCTAAGCAGCAAATAATATGTTGTCATGGGCTAATACTGAAATGAGAGGTATAACTAATTGAGCTTATGTAGTTGGTTTTCTAAATATTTGAAAACTAGAATTATGCATTAGCTTTATGCTGGTTAACATTTTCCCTTTGCTTCATAGCCTCATGGGTCAGACATTTTTAAAAAGTCATTAAAAATGACTTCTTGCTACCATATTGCCCAAAATGGCCGATAATATTAAAATATCTCTCCTTAATAAATATACTCAAACTATGTACACAGCTCAAATAGAGTTATGTAAGAGAAGCTTATCAAATTCAGAATATTTTTTTAATATTTTTTTAAATTTCTTTTCAGCGTAACAGAATTCATAGTTTTACACCACACCCAGTGCTCCATGCAATGCGTGCCCTCCATAATACCCACCCCCAGGCTCCCCAACCTCCCACCCCCCGCCCCTTCAAAACCCTCAGGTTATTTTTCAGAGTCCATAGTCTCTCACGGTTCATCTCCCCCCCAATTTCCCTCAACTCCCTTCTCCTCTCCATTTCCCCATGTCCTCCATGTT